>CAIGRP010030003.1:0-16952 GCA_903798385.1 Fraxinus cuspidata
GTGTGGTTGAAATAAAGAAAGTGGAGGTGACATTTATCATTTGTATACAAATTTATAAATAATTTATTAATTTCAATCAAACATTAGTTTTAAAAACATGTTCATAACTATTACTTATTGTTATCTGCACATATAATGGAACCTACTATTTTTCTCGTATTGTTCCCCTTTTTAAATCGTTTATAAATTTATTAAACGGAAGCTTAAATAATCTATAATTGAATTATAAATGGTTTCCAAACGGATTGGACGCTGCTGTTATCCGTAGGAAAAGATTGATTCCCATTATTGTAAAGTTGTAGTGAAGTCCAAAATTTGTCAATATCATTTGGAGGAATCCAATGCCTCAACTGGAGATTCTTAGTGTTGGATAATCTCAATCTGGAGATTCTTCTTACATCATAGATTTGCTAAAAAAAATTCCAGATTTGCAATGCCGGGGTGGGTGAAGATGGGGGTGTTACAACAAACTATGAAGAGTGTGTTATAGATTAAGGCCGAATTCTAATTATGAGAGTGAAAATAAATAGAATGAAATGAAATCGAAAACATGCAAATAAACTAATTTATAGTGATTCGCCTTCAATAATGACAGTCTCAATTTTTCTAAAGTTAGGTTATTTTATTGCAATTTGGATTCTGCTGATTGTACATGAAAATGGTACATAAGAGATTGCATAAAATGATATGAAGGAAAAAAATTTGATGAAAAAGTTGATTGTATTTTAACTGACAAATAGTAGAGTACAGTGCGACATTATTAATCCATTATGTAAACATTTATATACATGTAATAGGATTTTTACAATTTTAGCAGTTTAAAGAGCAAAAAACCATATAATTCTCGCGTCTTTTTGTTTGAAAGTTTTTTTTTTTTGAAAAAAGGATATTATCAGATTGAAAGAGGCACGAACAGAATTGCGTTTGTTCTGAAGGGCTAGCATAGCCAATACAAAATATAACGACATATATGTTATTTATATCGAGTACAAGGCTCTAATCATAACAATAACATTATTTAGATGTAATCATGCCTGCCAATATGATTCAATCTTAATACCCCTTGAAGGAACTCCGTTTGTAAGTATCAAAGTTCTTGTGCTTCTGTTGGATATAGTCATCAGATTCCATATCAATACTTGTTTCTTCAGCAACTTCATGTTTTCCATCACTCTCAATTTCAGTGACCTTTTCAACAAAGTGAACTTTCTTGTGCGGCTCCTGGACGTGAGATGCATGAAGTTTTTCCGGTATTGGCACAAGATGTTCGTGATGCATCACCGAGAAGGGCATTTGATGCTGACGATGCATCACCGGAAAGGGAACGCGATGTTCATGATGATTCAACGGGGAATTATGTCCACCTTCGCGTTGAGAACATCTCTTCATTGTTATGCTTTGATTTCAGCAGTTTTGCACTTAAGGACTTGAAATAAAATTGCGCATATATATAGATGACACTATATTCTCTTCAAGATTATTTTGTGGTTTCATATGAATCGAACCTTATTCTTTTTTCTTCTGGAAATAATTTGTGGCGGTAGAAAAAAATGTTTACAATTCCCCTGCAAGTAGCAGGTATCAAGAGTATTCAAACTTTTGCACTACAAAAGAAAATTATAATTTAGAATATCACTATTTAACACCAATCCATGTGATGTTCAATTAAATGAATCGTGTGACATTGCATTGAAGGGGATGTTTGATTCCCTTTTTCTTTTTTTCCAAAATACATTATTCTCTCTTTTTTTCAACCACACATTATTCATTAAATAATATTACACGCAAATAAAAAATTCATTCTTTTTTAACCACACATTTTTCATCAATCTATTATTTCAAAATACATTCTTCAAAAATAATGGACTTAACACCCCTTAAGTAAATATATCATTTAACGTTAACTGCACATCTAGACTAGTACTTGAATGGTGCTGGATGGCATTATTTATTATTCATCGACGAGAAAGATTCTTGGTGAAGTTGAGACTTCAAAAAAAAAAAAATATTATCCAATATATACCGCTGCTGCTGAGGCGCAAGCACGTGTGTACTCTTGGAGCACAAGATGTATAACCACTCAATAAGTTCACCCAATGCGTCCAACATAAGCAACATATTAAGATAATGAGCCAATAGACTAAGAACCAAAAGATACCAGATAACATAAGAAACATATTCCAGTAACAAGCCAATAGACCAAGAACCAAAAGCCAACATATAACAAACATATGCAAACATACTAGGTGTAGGTGGTAATGAGCCAAAAGGTACTACGTAACATATCATACTAAGTAACAAGCTTATAGACTAAAAACCAAAAGGTACCATAATTATTTGACATGATTCCTGAACTTCATTATTCTTCTTTAGGAACTTCTTGTTCATTTCTGTATCACCAAACCCTGCATCAGCAACCCATTGAAACAAACAAACAGTAAGAATAACTGTCCAAATTGAATAACAGGGGAAAGGAAAAGATATAAAGAACTAGAGAAGATTTACAGTATATTCATCTTTATCCGTGTATAGGATGTCCAGTAGAGACGATTATATAGTACTGAGTAGTATTAAAAAGGGAAGAAAAAAGGCTAAAATATTGTACATTATACTATTCAGGTATTTCCAATACGAACAACCAAACATGTGAAAAATGTTTTTAAGAGAAACTCACCATCGCGTGGAGCTCCTAAGGAATAGAATTTCAATCAGCAATAAGGCAAAGATGATCCACTGCTTGCTCCAAGTTGTACTCATTCATCCTCAAGATCTCCTTGTTCAAATCAACCTGTATGAAGCCCATTTCCTCAAGCTCCTTCAGAAGTTTCTCCTCTACATCATTCTTTTCAGAAACCTCTTGAACAGACGCCTGTGCAGTTGCAATCGATGGTGGCGCAACAGAAAGCAGAGCTTGGGATGGAGAAGGCAAAGCCGGAACCACCTCCGAGAGATCAACGATAGGATATGAAAAAGTTGAAGAAGGTACTGTAGAAATAGAGCTTGACTCACCATCACCAACCAACAAGATATCGTTGATGGGGAACTTCGCGTCCTGCTCGTTATTTGGCTGTGCGTCAACCAATAGTTTCACTGATTCCACAGGTTTATTGGACTTGACAGGCACAAATTGTCTTCCATGCACCATGATTCCTGGACCCACATTTATAATTTCAGGGCCACTTAACGGGTAGCTTAGTGGAGGTAAGTTTAAGTTCAGGCCATGAATGCTCTCACGTGACAGCGCCTCCTTGGAAGCAACAACCTGAATGAATACATAAAACAGTGACAGAAACATATCCAATTAGAATGGCAAATAATTAAGGAAACTGAATCATGAAAATTGCAAAACTGTGCCAACCTGGATGTGAACCCAAATATGTGCCCCAAATTGTATGCCAGACGGCGAGGTCATCCTCCAGTGGGAGATATACCGACCTGGAAGCTCAGGAGCTACAAAATCAACTGCGACATCAATCTCCTGGCCAACAGGCAAACCACCCGCAGGAATCTAGCGATTGAATGAAAACCATGATGATTAATCTTTTCTTTTGATGATAATTATCACTCATACTGATAGGAGAAACATGCAAAGACAAGGTGTCATCCCTCATTGCAGACAAAAAGAAACAAGAATTAGTACTATCATAAAGTAGAAACGGCAAATGAAGCATAACCAAACAAGTTGCTACCATTTGGAAGAGGAAAAGGAGTAGAAGAAAATATGAGAAATGCCACAAAACAAACAAATATTACACACAAGTGTAAAATTATCATAAGAATCTGACCATATATGATACACAAACTGGCATTTGAAACCAAGTAACAAAATGTAATAACCAACCTCTACTTCAACCACAAATGCATTGCTTAATCTGTCTCCTCCAGTCCAAACAAGTTGTGTTTTTTGGGGCCACACCGATGTACCACAGTTCCCCATCCGCCAAATCTTGGTAAATGGAGTCAAAGGGGCCATCACAGTTTCATCCACAATATTCACGTCCTGAATGAAGCAACTGTCTAGCTTTCCTATACCCGTTCCATCCTTGCAACCCTTGACAATCACCTGGTCCCCAGCATGCTGTGTTAAGAGAAGACACGAGCAATAAAATTTAACAAATAAAGGAAATGATAAATGCTTAAAAGAACTCTAATAAAGAAACAAACAGGACAATGAATTTTACATACGTGGCCATACAATCCCTTGATAGACGTGGGGTACTGCTTATCCGCCTCATGAGCAATTCTGACATAGTCAGAAACATTTCCCATTTTAAGAAAGCAGATTTGGCACAGATCATAATTCTTTTTTCTGCAGTAAAAGACTGATCAGTTCAACATATAAAGATTCTCTATAACACAGATATTCATCAGAAAATTAGTAAGGTCACCGTCTTAGTTCTTACACTTTTGACTTGAACCTAGGTCCAGTTATAGGATGGGACCCACAACCATCGCAAGAAACACCCAAATGTACAATAGTTCCAGTGGCATCATTCTGAATAATGCTCCTAAATGGTGGGATGGTGGAATGTGGGGGGGCAGCTGAATCATTTCCTAGAGGTATTCCAAAAAACGGAGACTTGTTAACAGAACCAGGACCAAAATGCGAGACTGGAGAGTTCTCAAGTACATAACTTATCCCACCGACTGGATGGCCCCGTCTCGTAGGATCAGCATTACCAGTGGAAGAACCCACATTAGAAGGCTTTGGTCCATCATGAGGCTTACTAGGCTTATCAACCTCCTTTTGAATAGGAACATCATTTGCAAGAAGTGGCAGACTAGAAGATGCCAAAAGAGACTCTTCGTTTGAATAACATCTAATAATCTTCTTCAACTTTTTCTTCTTATCAACAGTAGCAGCCACAACGCTTGGTTTAGGATCCAGGCATGATGATTCGTGCAGAGATTCAATGTTGGGGTATCCAACATCAAAATTCAGAGAGCCAATTGCTGCATCCACAGCTTTGAGGCTAGGTTCTTCCAAAGACCTTGTGCTACCTACAATTGTCTTTCCTGGTTTCAGCTCATTGCTTCCCAAGGCTGCCTCAGGTTTAAATTTTGGCAAGCCCTCATTGCTTCTCAAAGATCGCTCTTCAGGCTTGGAGGAATCCAAATCTTTGGTTTCTCTTGCAGCTGCGGTGCTTTCTGGAGCCTCACTTTGTGTACTAGACTGCACCCCAGATTCGGACTCTGAAAGCTGATCTAGGTAGGACAAACCTATCTTTGAGAAGTAGTCAGCAAGCTCGGTAATACCTGGTGCAGAGGAGTACGTTTTAGATGACAACTCAGTTGAAAGCTTCAAGAGGGTTTCACGTAGAGGCTCTGGCACAGATTTCAAAATTTCAGAGATGTTAGCGTTCAGCTTTTGGAAGGGTTGCTGGACTCTAGGCAAGCTCAAGGGAGTCGAACTTCCACTTGAACGAGCATATTGTCTACCATTCTGCTTAGTGTTCACCTTCACAATAATCCTTAAGGGGTTCAGGGCCTGCCTCACCACATCACGCAGATCATCATCAACAACAATCGTCACCACATCACCATCTTCATCAATATAGGTAAGTGTGAGCTCAGTATCAGGAGCAAAGTTGAATAAGGCACAAATCTTTTCTCTCAGTCCATCAATATTAAGATACAGTTCCTTGTCAACAATTTGGGCATTGAACCGCCTGAGCATGTCCCCATACTTTGCCTGTAGAAATGTCTCCATAAGAACATTAGGAATCAAGGAAAACTCAGATGATATTGGGACTGAGTGGGGAAAGATTGTTAAATGAATAACAGATGCTGAAAAATAACTAACAAGTGCTAAAAAGTACATTGAACCCACACAAACATCAATACTAGATATAGCTTGCAGACCCACTTATTTACCAGCTTCATACTTGCAGGCCTATTGCTATATAATTATTTATCATCAGATCAAAATGCATATCACTTAAGCACATATTTTTTGACCTCGATCAAAGTTGCTAGCAGAGACACATATTGAAAATGAGCAATAACAAAATGAAACCTCTCTCTTTGTTTTATAAACATACCCATAAAAGTCATTCTTCTAAAGCATAATTGTCTAAGATCACATCAAGAAAGAATTAGAACTTAGGATCAAGACAGTTTGAACAAACATGGGGAGTTAGAAGTAACGAAATTCTAAACTCTGCATTGAAAAGGCCTAATAAAGGAGGTTAGGTTCATTGAAGATGTTCTTTGAGATGGGGCAAACGAATAAAAATCATAAAAAATCCAGAAATTTAATCTAAGGCATATTTTAGAAGCAATAATTTCGAAAACTCGTATCACAAGAAAGAAAAGAAAAGCTGTGAGAGATTTCATGACAAAAAATATATACATTAATTGCAAAATTTAACTTCTAAAATTGTCGCTAACAAAGGAACGATTAAAACAGAGAGGGGCCCACCATCTCTCGATTTTCTACTGTATGTTACAGAATAGGGTTTTACAGAAAAATCAAAAGCCCAACTGATATCCAAAATCAATTGCAGAATTTTCACTATAAACACGAGAAAAAAAATACACATTAAGCCCTTGCATCCAGAATTGAAACACGTGTGCGATCGATAAACTCATCTAAACAGAGCACAAAAATAAAAATAAAAATAAAAAAACTCACCATAACACCAGAGACATTAAAAACCCATAGCAAAATCCATGCAAAGCCATTAAACCAATAAAACAGCAAACAGAAGAGATTAAATAACAGAAAATGAAAAGAATTAACCTTGATCACAATTGTAGAAGTCTCCATAGCTTGAAAGCAAAATCCACGCTCCAAATCGCGTTCGTGGAAACAAAAAGTAGTTCTATTTTTTAGTTTTACGTAGATTAAATTGAAAGTAAACCCTGCTCCTATTAACAGAGGATTTAGATAAATCTATATTTCAATCGGGATAAATGCAATCTATTAATAGAGATAGAGTTTGATTGGAACAGTGACTCTTCGTATAATTGGGAACTCTCTTTTCTTTCCTTCTCCCCAAAGAAAAGAGAAAATTTCATAGTTGATCCCCAAACTACTGATTTAAGTGCACAGCTAGTTCTTTTTATCGTAGATGAAAGGAAAATATTTTTTATACATAATTATTACAGTCATAAGTTTGTAGAGATGCAACAATGTCGGTTCGACCCTGCTCGTCTCTCACTCATAACATTCGGGAAGCATGGCAAGGAGTGGCGCAACTAGTTCTTTTCTTTATATTTGAAAATAATAATATACTAATGAGTTAGTAGGGATGGTAACGGAGTTGTGAGGTTCTTAGCTTAGTCAAAAATTTCAAGAGACGGGTGGTGATTTAGATATTTTTGTTTACTACCCTACTTGGTTATATATATAAACAACGGGAACTGAGTGGTAGTCATCTTTATAAAAATTGGATGACAAAGGAAATGACCGTTTTAAACTACAAATTAAACTTTACCCATACGTCAGTAAATTAAATTTTAAGTGATTATAAGCTGTATGGAAACAACCGATTTAAATTATAAATTAAACTTTACCATACATGCACTAGATTAAATTTTAAGTGATTATAAGTGGTATGTCATGTCTAATAAAACTTTACCAACATGTACATTAATAGGTAAAGTCTAGTGCCGGAGCCTGACTAATTGCCTAAAAATATGGGCAAATTACAACAGGAAAATTAAAAATTCAGAAAAATGACAAATTTCACCCTTAAAAGGGGTATTATTATCATACTATATAAATCGAGCAATTTCTTGGACAAATAAAAAACTTGTACTTATATATGGTACATTTTCGTGTAGAAAATGTATGTTTGGCACGCTACACTACGCAATTTTTCATTAACACTGTTCAATGTTATCATTGCATTACCTTACACTTCAAAAGTATACAAGAAAGGGAAAAAACTTGAGATACAAGAAACTAAAGACCAGACAAGAAGGAATATTTCATCCAAAATTATCTGTTTTTAACCAATTGCCATTGCCATGAGGCTGAAAACTGTGGCAAAAGCAACAGCAACAAGGCTCCTCTCTTTAAGAACAACCTGTGCTAAGTACATTGCAACATCTGCTGTGATCCTCCTTCCCTCCTTAACAAGAACTCGGCGTCGTTTCCCGGCGAAAGCTAGGAGCACCAGCACTGTTATCCATGTCAGAATGGTGGTACGGACCGCGAAAATGATCAATCCTGCAAGAAGAAAGGAAGCAATAAGTGGTAAGATCGACAAGTAATACCCCGAAGAATAGATTGTCGTGTCGACCCATGACACGAGGATGTAGAATGAAATCAATAAAAACAATAGGCTTGTTGTAGCCTTGGTTGGTTTGAAACCCTCAGGGTTCATCTATGAATGACAGAATGTTAAAACTTTGAAGAAAGACTAGAGAAGAAGAAGGTGGTTTTTAGTTGTTTTTGATATGTTTTCATTTGTGAATTATATGTACAGATCGGAATGGAATTGGAAGCCATGTGCTGCACATGGCAAGGTTGGCAGTAAGGGCACCAATCTTAATAATTTATTAACTTCAACGACAATGGACACTATCAGAGAATCAATGTATATGCATGTCCACATTATATTAACAAGTACGGTAAAAATTAAATCTACACTAGATGGCAATATTAATTAAAAAAAGCTTAAGATCTTGTTCATTATATTGTCAACCTATTCAATATAGTTTACCAAACGCATCCTTAAAAAGTTAATCTCATCCATTGGATTGTCCACTCTTAAAAAGTCGTGTATACATTGACCTAGACTCCAAATGTTGAATTCACAGAACAACATCTTGCTGCTGTTTTGTTTCTTGTTAAACTTATGGGTAACAGTGTAGTAACATGTATGTACAAGACAAAACCATAAATGATTTCTTAATAATAAGACTGTATTGTCCATGTTATAAAAACAGTGTTCAAGTAATAGTTTATATCAATAACAGTTCTTGTTTTACAAGGAGAATTGGAAATACATGATTTTACAATATATTTTATGATATCAGATTATTCTAGTGTTTTTTCCATATATATTATAGGATAAAAATTTTCATATATTCTGAAGAACATCAAATTTCACATACTGATCTTGTGGATTATGAGTCCTTCAAATGATTTTTGTAATATCACTCTGGCATGAACTGATAAATATGACACTTTTCTTAATTTTAAGTAAAAAACAGTTAATTGTATGAAAGTACTCTTATTTTAATGTCAAAATAAGTAACTTCCTTATTTCAAACTTTTACCAATAAAAAATGAATTTTATTTTAAAACTTACTTATTTAGACTTAGTTATATGTAAACCTTTTAAGCTTAGACAAACATGTTTCAAATGTAGATTCTCTGTTGGGAAGATGTTAAAATACATTGCTGCCAGTTATAAGTAAGCCTTTTAAGCTTAGACAAACATGCTTCAAATGTAGATTCTCTGTTGGAAAGATGTTGAAATACAATGCTGCCAACTGCAATATATACTACCCTTCCTAATGTTCATGATGGATGATGTTGAAGCATTTCCTTCCTAGAATTTTTTTGTTTTTGCAACAACTTGTAAGACCACATGAGCAATCCTACAAAACCATCCAACTAAATGAAATTTCTTACAGGTTGTTCGATAAGGTGGACTCTATAGTACTCGACACTATTAAGAAAGAGATAACAAGTTTAAATACTGTTGACAGTCTTGCTGACCAAACATTCCACTTTTAAAATTACACTTGCAGTTACAAAAAGCTCATGCCCTTAATTAATTAACTTCCAGACTACAATCCATATCATGAATCAATCTAGTTGGTGCTGCTATGTTCTATTCTGCAACTAGGAAAATTTTATGCTTTGGAAGTGTTATAAACAATAGAAATGAGTGGTGGGAAAGTGGACACTATTTGTAAATCCTACGAAAATGTGTGGATAAAGTGATTTGATCAAAAGTGTTTATAATTAAATGTGTTTATAAACACATTATTCCAAACACACTTTGCATTCTCCAATGAAACAATCCTTAATACAGTATTAGAGCAAGCAAAGTTCTTAGGTTCAAATCTTGTCTTCGCCCATTTAATTAAAATGTGCGCGTGTTGGGCTATAATGGGAAATAATTAACTCCACCTATACATGAGGGGTCTTGTTGCAGACAAGTTTTGAATGAAAAACATATGACTCTCTCTAGCCGCATAAGCTTTTAGATGAGATGTTTAAAAATCCGCATAAAAAAAGACAGCAGCAAATGCATTAGAAGAGGTTGTTCGATAAGAAAAATTATGTCATGACTAATATCACTTCACAAAAATACTGATTTGATGCTTAAGGTTCCTTTGCATGGATTGAAAAATACACAAAAAGATATCACAGAAAAGATCATTCATAAAAGCTAAGCCTCAAGGTCCAAAGAATCAAACTATAGATAATGGGTTAAACGTCAAAAATAAAAATTGTAAATGTACCGAAAAATCAAACCTGGGCTATAGATTCTTTGGCGATTGGCCAAAGGTTATTCCCAGAATGCAAATGGATTTCATTTTGCGAATGTTACCAATATTGAAGTTAGTAAGACTGAGACACCTAGAGATGATGATCGATTGCTATAAAATGCACTTGAGATTGAGCAGAATTCCAGAATCGGAAATTTGATAAATTCCTATTCACAGTTGAGTTGATAATAAGATCTCTTTTTCCACCAATTGCAGTATTTCCTCCAACCGATGGGTAAACTTGCCAATAATATTCCTTGTCACTCTCGGTTCAAACTTGGTGTTTTTCAGCCATGTGACACCAACATAGATATCGCTCTTGCAAGAGTTAAGAGAGAGAGTAGATTTCTCGATCTGGTATCTGAATTGGACCTGCATGCAAGAAGAAATAAGTCTGACATGCACATCAATTACACTAGTTTAAAAATCTGAAACTAGTCCATTTTTTTCCTAGCGAAGGAAACTAAACTTACACGGAAGTGATCAGCAAATGGTACATCATGAAGGGTCATAATCTCGTGCACAACCCATCCTCCATCATTTGGTATGGGAGATTTTTGTTGTGTACAGGAAACTTCTCCTCCAAAGGTTGAGACACGACGGCTAAACCTGTAAGATATCCGTCTTTCATATACATCAGAAGCCACAGATTCCCATGCAGTTGTCACATAGTTGAGACAGCCAGACTTGCTCACAACTTTATGTTCCAACTCTCCACCGTCGAAAATCCTCATCAGTGATTTTATCTGTAGGATTGTCCCCAGAAAAAAATAAAAATAAATCAACAGTAAGTGTTAATGTAGAAACAAATGTAAAACATCTACAAGAATGTAAAAATGATGGCTTGTGGGTGTTTCTTCTTTTGATTGATTATTTGTTTAGTACTAGAATTTGCGAAATGAAATGAATATTACAATTATTAGTTGTCAAAATGGTTCACTCTGTGCACGTTCATTTTCAAATTACAGAGCGAAATGTGAAATGCTTACACTGATAGGAAGTACCACAGAGTAAACGTGAGACATGTTTACATCGTCAACAACCAAGTAGGATCCAGTGTCTTCAAGTAAAACAGGCTTCCCCTCATCATCCAGCTGTTGTTCTGCAATATGAACTTTCTGATCCGGTTCCAGCATTCTTGTTCTCCATAAGGCCATAGTTGTCCTGCCATTTTAATTGAGACGTCCATGTGACATATATATTGCATTTGACAAATAATTTATATCGTCTATGTAAAACTGCACGAGTTCTTTGCACCAGAAATACCTGCTTGCAACATTGAAAGAAACAAAAGAGTGAAAGTGGAAATGCAGTCTTCCTTCCTCATCTAGAATCTTTGCACCGTGCTTAGCATCAAGACCTCGACCTTTGTGCAAAATTATGACAAGTAAAGGGCTTCCAACTGTCGACAGGGATGGAGGATGCACATGAATATCTTCAATGTCCTCCCAAAGGAAGAAAAGTTTCGTTTTATGTCCAAACAAATTGGCATAGAATCCAACAATTCTCGCTGATAAGAAAAGCCGCCCCTGCAGCAAGCCAGATGGTGTGTCAAACTACAATTACGAAAACTTGACTGGAAACTGGAAGAACTGATAAAAGAATTAGAAAGTGAACTCCTTGATTATACAGAAAATAATGATAAGAAAAAGTAACTTTGGGAACTGTGAAAGCCGTCTTCATGTTGCATCAGCATTAGGGGAATTTGGAGTGTACAGTGACTTGCTTAGATAATGCATGTTCAAATCACTTGTCGTTTTACAATTATGTTTGAAGCTAATGTAGTTGCACTAGTGACTTGTTCTCCTCGTTTTCTACATAATAGCAAAATCGCCTAAAGAAAAACAAAATATCAAGATGGGTAATGTAACTGCCTTTTGACTAAAATGTAATCAACAATTTGTTCTTTTAGCACAACTGTGCATTTAACAGGATACAATAATTGTATTCCCAAGCTTTTATGTGTCATTATTTACTCACCTTAACTATGATTGTTTCTTTAATTAGTTTGAGAAACATCCTTCACTTCTCCATTATTGGTTTAGAGAGAAGTGAGATGGAAGAGGAAGCAAGGGAGATAGTTCTAAGGAATTGAGAGATTTGAAACTTATCCAACTAAAAGGCCTATGGAAGAGGAGTCTTACCTGCAATGGCATCTTTCTTTTCAATGAACAAGAAAAATCACTGATAAGAAATTCTTCTGGTGGCAAACCAAATATTTTCTGAAACATCGAATTCCTGTGTGGTGATCGAATGTTCAACTGCGAGCACAATTCGTGTAGACTAGTAAGAATCTTCAAGAACAATTTCCAGGTGCAAAGTAAAATAAGCACAATTTTACCTTCTTTCCAACTTCTTTTTCCATTTTAGCCAAATAATCTCTAATTGTTTCAACTCCATTGTTATTATCCAAAAAGATTCTCACATGCAGCTTTGACTGAGAAGACAGAGCAATTTTTCCCTCAAGTGGAACCCACAAATCTGCTAGTTCAGTGGATGTGTGCTTTAAAAAATTGATCTCAGCATGCCCAAGAGACGATGATTGATCAAATGGACCATCAAAGTCGAAAACTTCCACGTCCAGGGTAGAAGGCGGTTCTTCCACAGCATCAAACTCAAGTATCTCTGTGTAAATTATAAAGATGACATTATACCAGATACAGCAGAACAAAAATTACCGAATAAAAGGATGAGAGAAACGAATATATTACCATTCCACTGAGGATCAAGAGTTTGAAGCTTGACAGAGCTTGTTCTAGTCTTACCATTGCAAGTGAACACAACATATGGATCCACTAACTCTGTCGGATTCAAAGAATTTAAGTTCGCCCCATCAATCAATGCCACTGTAAGCACCCATCCATCACCCTGTGCTTTCACTCCATGATCACTTCCTGTCAATAATATAATATTTTGAGTGTACTCATACTACACAGCGCATTACGAAATCAACATAAATTTGAAATATATAAGAATATAGCTGACTATTTACCTCTCCGGAGACTGGCTTCAACAAAACGTGAAATCATGGTATAAACTTTCTCCAATTGAAATACCAATAACCCACAGGTGACAATTTCTCCAATACTGTCTGGTAAATCGAGACCAGGAAATTCTAATCCTTGCAGTTTGCTTCGTCCACAAAGAAAAATGTGCACAAGGACATATAAAAAAATAAGAAGGGTAGAGACCACTGTGAAATTCCAAAAATACTGAATTGCCAATCCCCAATCAAACTGTTGCTCAGTCTGCAAAGTTGCCAACATAAGATCCTTATCTGACATATCTCCAGCAGTTATTAATTTATATATTTGGGATAATAAGCTGGAAAACTGCTCAAAACTCTCCTTCAATCCTTGCCTGGCTCCTCCTTCAATCATCCCTTTCATCATGGTACTTTGATTGAAGTTAATGGCCCAAGATACTACAAGATGAGCAGATTCTTCTCCATAAGATAGCTCTGCACCAGGCATTATCTTATAAAGCAATTCAATCTTGAACGTGTTCCCGTAGGGAACGTCTGGAGTACTCACGTTAACAAGAACGGCAAATTCTTTTCCATTGGCCTTGACATAGATTTGCTCTTCAGTGGCTTTAACAGCCTTAACTAATTTTGTTGCAGCTTTTGTATATGTAACAATGCGAGTCAAACATGATGTGTCTCCAGATTTCCATGTCCAAGGTCCCTCTTGAATATCTGTTGTTCCCTGCAAATCCGCCAGCCCCTTTCTAAACTCTGAATCAGGAGCAAAAAGAGCCATATTAAGATCCTTGGGCAGTGTCATATATGTGTGATCAAGAAGAATGCCTCCCTGCAGATTCTCTGGCATTTCTCTTTCTTCATTCTTAGACTGCATCAGTTCAATTGATTCTTTAAAACTAGAGCAGTTAGGAGGTTCTTCCATTTGATCTTCATAATCTGACAGAGTAGTGGACTGTTTAGATGAATCATCCTTCTTTGACGTTTCTTCCTTTTTAGTGAAGAATTTCTCCAAACGACCAGCCATTGCCTTTATCAATTGTTTCCCATCCACTATCTTTCTGGATGGAGCAGTTGAACGACGATTATTGTGAGATGAAGCGAATGTACCTTCCGATTCTTTGAAGTTATAATTTTCGGCACTCACATGTACATTGGAAAGATGGTCTGTGGCAATGTCTTGGCCTTTCCCATGCAGGGAAAGACTGAGAAGAAGTTTACCTAAATTTACAGGATAAAGATAGGTTTTATGAGTACGTATAACCCCAATGCAAATTAAATTATCTTCATAAATTTGATTTGACTATCACTTAGCCGAATGTGGGGAATCCTTAGTATAAGATACATGTCTTCAACTTGTCTTGAACAGTGACCTATCGTTACTTATGTAAACGGGTTTTAAGAAAACATCAAAGAACATTAAAACTCCATGCGTACAGTTAATATTTTTTAACCTTGTTAAAGTTTATAGTTCGGAAAAGGGCCTGCCCTTAAAATTGAGTACTGCAGTGTTTTTCCAGGACTTTTTAATGTAACAAGAAAAATAAAGCATTCTTTTGTTTCTTTACTAGCACATTTCGCAGTGAGGGTCATATGTTGTAGGACTATAAATGGGTTTGTTCTGGAGAAAGCAAGTGTCCTATTGCAATTATAGATTTATTTTAAGTGGTATATTCAGGAACTGTTTCATAATATAACTACCTCCACCTAGTCCCTGTGTTAACTTCTGTAGGATAACTGGGTATAAATTCTAAATCCATCTCCATTCTCACAACACTTGCAACTTTTGTCCAGTTAACTTTTTTTCAAGCAAAATGTGAGAATGATGTATTTCATCTCTCATTGAGTGAGCGAGCGGAATTTACACCGCCTTATTTCTTAGAATGCTATTTAAACATAGGTCGAAGTGCCATCTTACTTCCAAAGTGTCATTACGACACTAGTCCAAAGTCCTAAAATGTAATTGTGACGTACCCTAGGCAATCAAAATGCAAAGAGAGAAACCATTAGTTGATAATCCAAAAGTAGAAGTCTAGGACTCGACTCATCAATAGCGTCACACCCAAAACCTCTAGGCCACTAACCTAGCTCAAGCAGTTATTACTTGATTACACTTTTCCACTTATTCCCAATAGATTAATGAAGATTACAACTTCAACCCACAACTCCTACTCATAAGTTGCTACCTCCAACTTTCCACAAACACATGGGGTATTACAGACGCGTCTATGTTGAGATCTTCTGAATTTATGTTTAGAACAATGAACATAAAAACAAAATTTCATCAAAATCCTGTTACTTCCTCTGAACTCTTTTGTAGGCATATACCTCCATCAATTTGTATATACTTTCAACTGAACATCATATGCTTGAATACCCAAATCATGAATTAATCAATAACTTAAAAGACCATAAGATTATCAAATTTCAATCAACATCTATTATCATACATAAAATGATAGCACTGCTGAAATAAGGCACATTTCATAAATTTCAAATGCCTAAAACCCTTCATTGAACTTCCTCATAATCACTTCAATCCATAAAAGAATCAAATAAAAATTATAACCCAAAAATTGAAATAAAAGAAGAACACTAACCACAATCCTTATCAACTGACTTCACACCCTTAGGCCTCTCAAGAGAGAACCAAGTTGGTTGCAAATTTTTATTTTCTTCATTAGCAACAGTCCATAAAGGAATCTTGACCCAACCCATCAAATCCCCAGCAGAACCATTGAAGTACCCTGATTGATGCTCCCCTTGATGGTAAATTGACACCACGAGTTCATCCTCCAAATCATAAACTCTAAATACAAACTCCTCGTTCCAAAATGGATTTTTCGTATTCTTCAACACTCTTGTTTTTGACTTGAACTTGCCAACTTGTAACTTCAAATAAGAATCCTTCACTGCCCAATCGCTACCCTCCAACAAATAGACATAGAGCCTCATTTTTTTTCTTTTCCTTTTTGTTTTGTGGGTCTCTAACTATTTGTCAATACAACATTTCTTGAAACAAAAGCATTTCTTTTTTGTTCCAAACAAGATTATCTTGCTTGGTTCTTGATGAAGAGGCGGCTTTATAGGATATAGTGGGAGAGGCCAGATAGGATTGTACTTGAAGGCATGAAGAAACGTGGGTGCATGCTGAAAGTGACACGAATAACAAAAAATTTATGCAACTTCTTTTTATGGTAGATGACGGTTTGGTTTGATTTATGGGTTTGGGAACGAAACTCTATATTGATCGGGTTAAAAAACAATGGCTCTCAAACATAACGCGTTGTTTCACTTTGATCATCGAATTTGATAAGTTGAATTATCGAAAATAATATCTTAAAAACTTTACTAGAATTTCATTTTTGTTCAATACGGTAAAAGCACACTTTATTGGACAAAAAGAACCATGCCTCTGTTTGATCCGAATTAAAATCTGATTTTAATCACAGTCAAAGTCAAACAATCAATATTAACTACATTTTTCGTGGATCACACAACTTTTCAATCACACATT
>CAIGRP010030005.1:0-30185 GCA_903798385.1 Fraxinus cuspidata
TCTGTACTCCTCTTCTTATTCTATCGTAGGTTCTGTGGGGCTGGTTCTGCACAGGGGAGAAACGATGAAAGGCCTCTTCTCATAAGTGACTATTCAATTGGTAAATTTGCAATTCCCGATATTTCTTCTTAAGAGATTATACTGCATCTTTCGTTCTGATTTTTCTTCTGAATTTTGATCTCTTAGCCTCTTCGCCGCAGTCATTTGGTCTGGCAACTTCAATAAATGGAGAAAAGCTTGGTAATCTGTCTACTAACAAGTCAAACCACAACAAAAGTGGTCACAGTTTCTATGTGGAGCCACATTCTCTAAATGATTCAAAAATTGAGCTTCCAGTTGTAACAATTGCTGGAGCTGCTGATAACCCCGTCAAGTATTCATCAGGTATGCCTCCTGGAATGTTTGATACACCAGGACTGCCTCCATTGAAGCCACCACCTGGAAGGACAGATCCTCCTAAGCCACCTCCAGGTCCAGGCAATACAAGCGCTCCTGCATCCCCAGCCCCCGTACCACCGTCTCCTCTAAATTCATTTGGTGGACCACGCTCTCCCCCTCCTGGACCACCTCCTCCACCTCCTATACCCTCTGGCATCAATACTGGTCCTCGTCCACCACCTCTTCCACCTAGAGGTGGCCCTCCACCTAGGCCTACTTCCATGGGCTCAAAACCACCTCAACCTTCATCACCTGGACAGAATTATCCATCAACAACTACTTCAACTGACAAACAAGAGGCTACTGGTTCTAAAACTAAGCTGAAGCCTTTCTTCTGGGATAAGGTTTTGGCCAATCCTGATCAATCAATGGTTTGGAATCAAATAAAATCAGGGTCCTTCCAGTAAGTATTTTCCCTCTCAATATTGTTTTTTAATTAATTGACATAAGTAATTACTTCAATGAACAGGTTCAACGAAGAAATGATAGAGACTCTATTTGGCTATGCCCCTGCTGAGAAAAATAAGAATGTGTTCAAGAAAGATTCTTCATCCCAAGATCCGTCAACCCAACATATACAGATAATTGACCCCAAAAAGTCACAGAATCTATCAATTCTTCTCAAAGCATTAAACGTGACTACAGAAGAAGTTTGTGATGCACTTCAAGAAGGTGACAATATTTTGTTGATTTTAAAAATTTTTTGAGATAATATTACCTGAAGAGAACTTAATTATCTGTAAGCATACTTGAAAACAAGTTATGAGGAAGGAATCAGATAAAAAGTGGAATTTCATATAGGGTCGTTTTTTATGTAGATTTTTTTTATCGTACGTCATGGCATAGCAATGAGTTTTACTCATATCGTAGTCCTCTTTCCGGATTGGTATTATGGGCCTAAACCGGAATTTTCTCTATGTATTACCAATTCTTCTTCCATCCGTTTAACAATGTGTCCTACATCATCCTGGGAGTAACTTGACCTATTAAGAATACAAAACTTGATTTGGAACTACTCGTTGATATCTTTCATATTGCTTATATCTAGATATCCTTTTTTTAGTAATTCAAAATAATGATCTTTTCTAAGTCGAGATCTGTGATTTTTTTCCTCTTGTTTTTTTCTTCTGTGGCTACTTTGTTGGATTAGGTAAAGTAGTATGTGATTATTCCTCTGTATCCACGTGATGTTCTTATTGTTTATATTTTTGTAATAATATTTGGACTTCAAGTCTAAAGATTTATAATCATTTTCCTTATGTTCATTAAGCCTGAAGCATCTTAGGGCATGCATGATTCTAATTGATTTATGCCTTTTCATCTTGGATGGGTAATAATAGAATTTTAGGTATACTTCAATGACGACTATTATAAATGAACCCAGTGGAAGATGCTAAAACCATTAATGCAGTATTGATTGTCAATCTATTTTCAGAGAAGGAGAGGATCACTTTGCACAAAAATGCTTGCACAATCTAAATGCAAGATTAACCAGTTTGCTTAT
This sequence comes from Fraxinus cuspidata, assembly GCA_903798385.1. Classification (NCBI taxonomy): domain Eukaryota; kingdom Viridiplantae; phylum Streptophyta; class Magnoliopsida; order Lamiales; family Oleaceae; genus Fraxinus; species Fraxinus cuspidata. The sequence continues at coordinate 1,943 of CAIGRP010030005.1, forward strand.
TTCTCTGACAACTAGCCATCAGTAGTTTGATGGCCGTTTTAGTTTATTATTCTGACTGTTACTCGAAAATCTGAATTTTCTATTGTCTACGGTCGGTTTTATTTGTCAAGAAAAGTGAGTAACCTATTAAATCAAATCAGGCAACGAGCTTCCCACAGAACTTATGCAGAATTTATTGAAGATGGCTCCAACATCTGACGAAGAGTTGAAGCTGAGACTCTATAGTGGCGAGCTTTCTCAACTTGGTCCTGCGGACCGTTTCCTCAAAGTCTTGGTGGACATTCCATTTGCCTTTAAGAGGCTAGAATCCTTGATATTTATGTTCACTTTACAGGAGGATACAGCTGTGGTAAAAGAGTCTTTTGCAATTTTAGAGGTGCACCATTCTTGCCTGTTAATTGCATCTATTTATCAGCTTATAATTATTAGGAAGTGTCCATTTTCATTAATTCTGCAAAATCATTTGAGAAAATTTGAAATGTAGTGATTGTGGGAAACTAAGTTTTCCGATGCAAATCTCTCCATGGATGGACTACATATTGTGCTGTCTCTTAAAATTTTGCAATATATAATTTTCATTTAATGTATTAAGAGTAAAAAAAAAAATCCATAGAAAGGTGAAAAACTTTGTTGTAAATTCAGTGTGTTTTCACCATTCACATTTTGCCTTCCCTTTTATTTTTTCAACTTTCTTCTTTATATACTAACGTGAGAGCAACTGAAAGTGATGAATCTACACCTCATCCATAACCTGTTGTTAATCGTGAGAAAATTCGGCTCTGTTTGAGCCCATTTTTTGGGAAATAGATTTTGGAATAATGATTTTTGGAGAGGTTAAAAAGCATGAAAATTTTTAGATTCACGTGTAAAAATTTTTTAATTTGGAGAATGAGTGATTGAAAATGAGTTTTGGGGAGAAATGAATTTTTGGAGAATGGGGCTCAAATAGGGGCTTCATTTTTCTTGCTTATTCTTCAAGTTATCCACAACGTTCATGTAGACTAATTTCTCATACATGTTTAGTACAACATTCATGTAGATTTTCTATAAAATCTCAAGTACTTGCTCAGTGTTTGGAACTGACGATGCTTTTTATTTACTCTCTTTCATTTTGATGCATTTTATGCTCAAAATAGCACTTGAAGTAGGTGTATCAAAACCTTTAAAATAAGACCCTGAACTGTGCCAGAATCACCTCCGATGCCCGGCGGCTGGGCCATAGTTGTTTTCAGAAAGAGATAGTGGGCTATGCCCCCCATTGGACTACAAAAGAGCTGAATCATGCATTTATCAGGCTGCATTACGCATTCAATGCAGCTGGCTAAATATCAAATTTTAAAGTTGGAAACGTTTTTTTTTTAATTTTAAATAAACCTTATATCTTTTAATGAAAAATATTTAGAAAATGAACTGGGCTGATGAATCGGCTTGTCACTTTGAAAAGTGTGCTGAGCACGGTAGGAGTTGCTATAGTGGCACGGCAGTGCCAGGCCTAAAGTTAAAGGGCCAGCCCTGCCTTTTTAACACCCCTAACTTGAAGTGAAGATTATATGGAAATTCAGGATGTTCAAGAGCTAGTTCTTGTCTATAATAATTCTCTTATAAAAACATGCTTATCTAAATGAATTTTAATCTCTTTATTCATGTTATACGGTCAGTCCTTGAAATGCAATGGGGAATAGGTTTGTGCCCCCTCCAAAGAAAAAGAAATAAAGGAAGATAACACATGATGCACGAGCAAAGAACTAAAAATATGACAATGATCCAAGATTTGCCTTGATCTTTAGTTCCATTAATCTACAATTTCTATAATACTACATTCACTCCATCTCAAAATATTGCAGGCTGCTTGCACAGAACTCCGGAAAAGCAGGTTGTTCCTCAAACTGCTTGAGGCTGTTCTTAAAACTGGAAATCGAATGAATGATGGAACATTCCGTGGTGATGCACAAGCATTTAAACTTGACACGCTTCTAAAATTATCAGATGTAAAGGGAACAGATGGAAAAACGACACTCTTGCACTTTGTTGTTCAGGAGATAATCCGTTCAGAAGGTATACGAGCTGCCCGGTCGGCCAAACAGAGCCAGATTACATCCAGTATCAAATCTGATAATCTACCTGAGGATTCTTACCACGACCCAGACGAGCATTATAGAAGCATTGGCCTGCAGATTGTCTCAGGTCTGGGTGGTGAGCTTGAAAATGCAAGGAGAGCTGCTATATTGGATGCTGACGGCTTAGCAGGAATGGTTGCCAAGCTTGGTCAGTCAATCGTAAAAGCGCGGGGCTTTCTAAATTCTGAAATGAATAATATAGCAGAAGAAAATGGGTTCTGCCGGACTTTGAAAAGTTTTGTGCAGAATGCTGAGGTTGATGTTGCGTGGTTACTTGAGGAAGAGAGAAGAATAATGGCTGTAGTGAAGAGCACAGCAGATTACTTCCATGGAAATGCCGGGAAGGAAGAGGGGTTACGATTATTTGTTATTGTTCGGGATTTTCTGATGATTTTAGATAAGGTATGTAGAGAAGTTAAAAATGCACCGATAAAACCAAATAGGACACCTCGGAAAGAAGAGTTGGCAACGACTTCTACTGATGCCCGACAGAATGCTCCCATTGATCCTCGTCAACGGTTGTTTCCAGCTATTACAGATAGGCGGATGTATAGTTCTAGTTCTGATGATGACTCATAGTAGTTTAATCCCAACAGGTCGCTCCATCAAATATTATAGTATCAAATCTAGAGAACTCACACCACCTTAAATATAAGATGACTGGTAATTTTCTTCATATTGTCAGGTAGTGCAGAGATTACAGAAAGGCCAATACAAGGATACAACGTTGATTCTTTCATTTGATTGCTGTCCTAGTTGCAAAGCTGACTGAAGTTGATGTGCAATGGCAACTAGCATTTTCAATGTTGCTTGGAGGAAGACTTGATAAGTTGCTTCACTTTTATCTTTCATTTACTGGAGCTTCATTTATGGATCATATTAAATTGTTGCAGTTGTTTATTTTTCATTATTCTTTTGTCAATTCTGTCCATATTCTTTTCTGTTTTGGGGTGCATTACTCATCTGAATTGTTAGTGTACAAATTAGATGTAAAAATATATATATATTCTTGCAAAAAATTCTGTTATTATTTATGTATTTTATAAATTGTAGGCTCAAATTTCTGCTGTTGTTAAGATATTCGTTCCCCACAAGTGAAGTTATTGAGTTCGATCGTTCGATCGTAGTGTTTCCACAAAGCTTTGTCTCTCACTGCATTTCCATTAAGCACCATTGTTATGGAAGATATTTGTTGTCCACATAACGATGAGTTCCAGTTCACTAATGATTTTGAAGATTGATGCTCGTGGTTAATTATAAAGAAGTTTTCAGTGTCATATTTCAATATGATTAGATTCTTATTATTTTTTTTTCCTTTTCAAGACAGTGAAAAAAGGAAAACATGTGCAGAGGCGGAGCAATGATATTTTTTTTGGGTTGCCAAAGATTATATAGTAAAAATAATTTTAAATAATATTAACTATAATTGTTTTCATATTTTGAAAACGATGTATAGTTATATCATTACCAATTTCGTCAAGTATATTTTTCTCCATAAATAAAAAATCGTTTTGTTCTATTACTAAATCCTTTCGAAAAATTGTTAACTAAAACCTTCCAATAAGTACTTGGAGATAAAATGCTAAGATGTACGGAATAGGGTAGAAAGAAAGAATCTTTTGATTTCCTTTTTTTTTATTTAAAAAAAAAAATTCAAATTTTACTGACTACCCTTGTCCAAATGTAGCTCTGCCATTGACCATATGAAATCCACAAAAATAATCGTCTCCAACCATTAAGAAAGAAGAAATGAAGATAAATGTAACAACCCAGCATATTGTACACTGGAGTCCCATGATTCCTTAACCCTAAAAACGAGGGTCAAGAAAAGATATGAAAATAGATGGAAAATATTGAGTAGAAAAATATAAATACATGAAAGAGAAAATAGGGGAGAAAGCTTATTTTTCTTTCAAATAAGGTCAAAAGTGGAAGCAAGAAAAAATAGTGGGGTCAAATGGAAATAAGGAATAAATATTGACACAAAAAAAGGTATTTCTACGGGCCTACATTTTGTTGGGCTTAACACTCTGCACTCGTTTAGTTTTACTAAAAATAATTTTAGTAAATTTTGATAAAAGTTGATGAAATTTATTGTTAAAAAGTTGAAAATGGTATTCGATCTCATGAAACATGTATTTAAAATTAATGGTTAACTTTGGCTTAATTTTTATCAACTTTTTTGATTAAACCAACAAAGCTTTTAGAACAAACCTCTAATTTGAGGGGCAAAGTAATCCGCAAAAAAGGTTGTAATTACATCCGTAATTTTCATTAATGCTAAAGAAACTAAAGAAACAAGCATGTACATTTAAGATGGATCTAGATTCTAGACTAAAAAAGTCAAAATAAAAAATCATTAATCTAGTTTTATGTTTGAAGTTAAACGCTGCCAAATTTCTTCAAAAATAGTTCCCAAGCTTCTTGGTCAGAAACTGAGTTCACTTTTATAATCCTCTGACAATTCATCTGACGGCAAACCTTTTTCGATCGACTTGTTATGATCAACTTGCATCCATTCATTCCTACGGGAATACCAATTTTCTCTACGTCGATTTGCTTCCTCACACCATCCAATATAAGTACAGATCTCCCCATTCTCTTGAATGCCTCAGAGAGTATATTTGCCCTTTTCCTCTCGTCATTCTCACGTGAGAAATCTAGTTTCAAAGCTTGTGCAATGTCACTCTGCAATTTGTAAATGCTACTCTCTTGAGAGACTTTGACCTGATAAACACGATCTGAGAATGTCTGATAAACACGATCTTGGAATGTGGATTCATGAAAGATGTTATCTGGTAAAGTTGTTTTGCGTGGTATAATCGGATGATGCCAAATGGCAATACTTATGAATTGATCATGATGTAAAAATCGGTAGATTTTACGCATGTATGCCGAAAATAGACCACACTCATCAAACTCAAGAAAAAGCCCTTTAGGGAAATCGCTTTGCTCAAGAAACTCAGTCACTTCCTTGGTCATTATTTCAACCTGTTCGGTCAACTTTTGTCGTGTATAAAATTTGCTGCATTGTACTTCTTGTTTCAAGGTTTCAAATTCTGTTATTATGTCTTCAACGTTAATCAACCACTCTTCAACCTCTCTCTTGCATTTTTTCCCATGAGAATATGCTCCGCATCGTAATTCCTCATGCACATCATGTTTTCGACTAGTCAGCAATTCTAATTTTCTTTGAAGAGTGTATATGTTTTCCTCCAAGTCTGGGCCTAGACATTTGAGAACTCCTTTAACAATTCCTTGAAACGCATCCATGTGATGTGACTTCCTGCAGCAGAATTTTATATAAGTGGTATTAAACCGTGGGGGCACTAATTTGGCTGAAAGAAAACAAAATGGTGGCTCCTGCATTTTATAAAAATTCAAAAGATTAATTTATTTCAAAATATTTGAATATAAGTTATTTTATAGACAACAGACTTGGTCGAGGTTGTTGGAAAGCACTTAGAAAAAGCAATTGATGAATCAAAAAGTGGAAGCAAGAAAAATAGAGGGGTAAAAATGGGAATAAGGAAAATATGAATTAATCATATTCACATCACGATTTTTAATATTTCTCCATCGATTCAAAGCACTCGAATAGAAACTTTTAAAAAAAGAAGTTATAATCAATGACAGGATGTGCTAATTAATGAAATGTTGAAAGATAAAAATTCGACGAAAAAGGTAAGAGATCAAATTGAGTAGATATTGGGAATCTTAAGCGCTATATAGTGTGAACATATTTACTCTAAATAAAAGTATAAAGAGAAAAAAAGGGCGGCCAATAGGATTGTGAGATGTAGGCAGCTATGCTTAAACTCTCTCTACACGCCTATGTTTTGTTGGGTTTAACATTTTAGGACAAACTATTGATTTGAGGGGCAAAGAATTCAATTGAAAAGGGAGGTAATTCCATCCGTAATTGTCATTAATGCTCAAAAAAATCTAATACTCTCTCCGTCCCATTTATATAAATTCATTTTTTTTTTTTATTTCATTTTCCCGATTATAGTCTTGTTTTCTTTATTGAAAATGTTTTGTTTTGTTCGTTTGCTAATATAGTCTTATTTAATTTGCTTAATTATAACTAATTTAGTATTAGTTGTTATCAACTAAATAATAATAAATTAAGAAAGTATTTGTCAATAATTACTTTTTCAATAACATTAAATACGATTTCAGTAAAAAACAAAAACAATGAGCATTAGAGAAAATCAATAACTTACAAAAAAAAATGGAAGAATGAAGCAGTATTCTTGATCTTGATATAAAAAGATGCAACTAGTTGAAAATAGCTAATTGTACCAGAATTGAACCAGAAGAACCTTCATGACGAAACATGTAAGATGGATCCAGATTCCAAATTATAAAAGTATGAATCAAAATCATTAATCGTTTAATGATTGAACTGCAAAATCAAATGAAACTCAAATACCTTCAATCGAATTCTGGGAAATGGAGGACACGAGAAAATCCTGCAACTCTCTCTGCTTAAACTCTCAATAAGGTAAATCACACGGGCTTTATTTATTAATACTACTTCAACACTGACGAAGAAGAAAAGCCAAAAGGAAATGAGGAAGAAACTTCGCGGAAGGAGCTCGGAAACATGACTAAATTAATACGCGTCCAATCTTTGATGGATTTCCTTGTGAATCCTTGCTTCAATATGATTAAATTATTCATGACCTGCAATTTTTATTTTTCCCACCACATTTTAATTGCACTTAAAGTTATTAATCTTTTCTCATTATAGAACTTATAACCCTAACAATTTTTTATGTCATTTTTATCTTCTCACGTTATGTTTTGCATGTAATAACAGTTTTATGTCCAAATCTTGTGACAATAATGTAAAACAACTTATATTTTTTTTAAAAAAAAACAATAATAAAAGTACGAAATAATATTTTTTTCCTCATTTCAAAGTATAAAAATAAAATATTTTGACGAAACGTACTTATTAATGGCATGTTGAAAATAAGAATTCGATCAAAAAAAGTTCAAAAAATAATTGAAACGATGAGCAAATATTGAGTTAACTAAAATTAAAATATAGAGTATCAAATAAAAATTGCAATGACAATATAACTACCATATTTTAATATTTTCAAAGGAAAATGACATAAGATGTCCATGCCCTGTAGGGTATCATACAACTTTGTGTTACGTTAGGGATTGAACTGAATGTTTGTAATGTGTTTTTGTTAAATGCTGTGTTTGAATATTGTGCAAAAAATGTGCCCCCACAAATTCAAAACTAGGAAGAATGGGAAAAGACACTAGCAATTTAATCTGGTCTCGAAGGGCAGCATACAATGGTTCGACAGTCCGGATAGCCACTTACTTGGATTATGTACCAATGTTCTTTGAGCTTCATGCATCACTTTTGTTTTCTAATTCATGTTTTTCATCCCTCTCTCCCGCCAGCTGTGTTTAAATACCTGAAAGCGTGAAAAAAAAAAAAGAGGGAAAAAAAAAAAAAAACGAGAAAGAGCTATCCTCCTCACAGTGTGCAGAGAAAGTTGATGAATAAATCTGTGAATTATATAATGCTTAGTGAATTAAAAATGAATGCAAGCTATACAAGATATATAGAAAGGGACTTAAAGAACAACTGCTTATTGACTAAGTAACTTGCACCTGATATCTAGAAAGGATTATGATTTTACTCACTTAAAAAGATATTGGAGTTTACACTGCTTTTTAAGAATTGGGGCACAATGATAAACAAAGTGTACTTTGAATTTCAATGGGACATGTATCTTGGGACTGATCAAGCAACGAGAACACTATTGCTCCAAGAGAGACTACATTATGGACTGTATTTGGTTCAACGTGTAAAAGACTCACACAGCAAGTCCCAACTGGTCAAGTACCGTCCACTAGTCGCCAATTCTTATGCTTTATCTAATTCGGTCAGCTACTCTTTTTTATATTGAATCAAGAGACGCGGCTTCTCCTCAATACACTTCTAATGGATTATGGTAATACCCTGAATCTTTGATATGAAGCTTGGCAATTCAGCTTCTCCAGTTTTAATTATTTTCTAAAAGACTGCAATGTTCAATTTTCTATCAAGGAATATAATTGCTTCCGATCACAGCGAAACATTAATTTGGATCTACTAATGGTTCAATATATTAAACAAGTCCAAATGTATCTGTTTACCTAATTATTAACACATTCATCGCATCCATAGCTGCCCACAACCAAAACAGACCACATTAGTTTTTCAAACTAATCCATCATCCAATTCATGATCCTTTTCATCGATCAGTTATCACATAGTGAAATAAATGTATTTCATATGCAATGCCACAATTCAAAAGATAACAGTTCGATAAGCAATCCAGTAAGTTAATTATCTACACATTGAATTTCCATACCCACTTAACACAACTGTGAAGTCCATGTTTCAAAGATTAAAACTGAGCTGTTGATGTAGCACATTCGTGTTTTAAACTCATTCCAAAATTCGATTCATCATCATATCCATTGACGAGTTAGCACACGTTGACATCAAATGTAATTACATAAGCAATGCCACAGTTCAATGTTATACAGTATGTTCACATTTCTCAATCAAGAAAAGAAAAAAATAAGTTTATTACAAAAAATTAGTGATTACCCAGAAAAACCCAACACAGCAGTGAAGTTCAAGATTCAAATATAAGAAAGCTATGAGGTCGATTCCGCACATGAACACATATTTTACATAGAATTCACATATTCATATGTTGTAGTGCACCCCAATAGATAAAATTTTTGAATCAAGATGTAAATCAAATTACTGTAAGTGATATTATCTTGTATTACGAAATATAGGAGAAAATACAAAAATCTCCAATTTTGAGAACAAATTGATGATATTATCTTGTATTACGAACTATTGGAGTATATACGAAAATCTCCAATTCTGAGAACAGATTGATGATCGAGTTCGCAAAGCTAGTTATTAAAGAGTTTGATTCTTCAAGCCTAATCATAAACACAACCATTTCCATTCCACTTTTTTTTATTATCATTTTCCATTAGCTTTTCTGAATTAGCTAATACATAGGGATGTAATTAACTAGCGGTAATGTATGCTGGTATTTGAATATCAGTTACAAAAAAGATTATGGGAGTAATTTTGGGATCAAGTATTTATAATGTTATTTTGTATTCTATATAGTATTTTAGAAATATATTCAAAGATATAGTATGTATAGAATTGTTATTTTTATGTAAGGTAAATGAATTTTTTTTCCCATGTAATATTGTACAAATTATAACCCTACTTGCCTCCATATTTTATAAGATATTTATTGGAATTAAATATTAGGAGACCAAAAGAAAGATGTTTAAAATTAGTAAGGTGATGGAATAGAGACATACCCGTGAGTGGATAGAGTTTGATCAAACATCTTCACTCACTGAAGTAATCTACCAAGTGTTCAAGAATGCTGTTGGCATTGTGACGGTCCCACTCCAATGATTCCCACCATTCTTCCTCTTCTCTCGCTATCCTGATTAATTCAAGAGAAGGGGGAGGAGATGGTTGTCCATTGAGAAGCCGAAGATATAAAGGCACTTTCTTGATCATTTTAACGCCCACAAAATGAATTTCTTGAACGTAATCATGACAAATCATACCCTTGCAGATGCTCTTCAGCTCAGATACAAATATTTTAAACATGGAAATGTGATATCTACGTTAGTACTACTGTTTAGTCCATCATTGTTGTCATATTCTATTATCTCCTCCATTCGTGAGCAACTAGTAACAGTCAAGTGTTGGAGGTTATGGAAATTGTGTACCAAACTCTGAGGGAAAAGCTTCTTCATTTTATTACACCTTTCAATCGTCAACTTTTTGAGACAGGAAAATGAGCCAAGTGGAAAAGGTGCAACTGCTTCACACATGAAGAGACCAAAAAATTCTCGCAAGTTTTCCAGGGACAACGATTGAAGGCTTTTAAATGGGGTCCCACCAGACTGTTGTTCTTCTTTTGCAGATGATAATCTCATAATGCCCTCTATTTTATCCTCATTTACTATTGTGCATGACTTTAAATCTCTAGCACTATTCAGAATTGGGAAATCATCTAATAAGAAATTACCCATGCTACTTCTAAAGTATAATTCCTCAATATCTCGTAGCAGCAAATTCTTATCTTTGCCTGAAGAGGATTCCATGAGACTGACATCTCTAAAACTTATCCGTTTACAAGATAATGTATGAATAGCATCAGATTCTTAGCTAGCTTAAAACAATAGTGTAGGAAATGAGTCGCCTATTAATTTGTTGAGACTTTACTAATCGATTGAGATCATGTACGCTATTTAATCTGCCTTCTAATACTTCCAACTGTTTGAATGCCTCAACTTCTTTTATTGGTACACATATATGACTTGGCGATGAGAGTCCCCGAAGATGTGAGAGTCTATGCAAAGCCTCCGTCGGTAACACCTATAATTTAGGACATCTCAAATATAGGAATTTGAAGTTGATTAAGCTATCCATACCTTGGGGTACTAGTACCCGTGAGGTCCAAATGTCTCAACTCCTTGAGCTTTTCTAAGGATGGCACCGATTCCAGTTCATTCCAAAATTTCAGCAGTACTGTTCTAAGATTCTACAAGTCTGATATGGAATCTGGGAAGTTCTGAATAGAAATGTTACTTAAATCGAGAGTCTGTAGACCATGCATGTGCGCAAAGAAACAATCTGGAATTGACTTCAGAGGATGTTGTCTCAAAATTAATCTGGAACAGGGCAAAATTCTTGCACGAAAAAGTTGAGTGAACGGGTTGAAATAATGACTAAGGAAGTGACAGAGCTTCTTGAACAAACTGATTTACTTAAAGAGCTTTATCTTGAGGTTGATGAGAGTATTGTCCCGCTATTGGATACACCCAAACACAATGGCCGAGCATTTTTCCAAAATGTTGATGAAATTTAGGTGTCCTTAATGGATGATAGTGTCTTAAGCATTGGCATTTATGAAATGACAGTAGGCAAAACAATTGCGGCAATGCATGTCCATAATAAGCTCTCAGAGAAATCCACATTCTTTGATCATGTTTATTAGATCACAATCTCTGAAGAGTTTAACCTTTACAAATTGCAAAATGAAATTGCCAGTGTATTGAAATTAGATTTATCATTTGAGAATGATGAGAGAAAAATAGCAGCTAAACTCTCTCAGGCATTCAAGAAAAGGGAGAGATTTGCACTAATGTTGGACAATGTCATGAAACAAATCGATTTAGAGGATATTGATATTTCTGTAGGAATGAATGGATGCAAGTTGGTCATAACAACTCAATCAGAAGAAGTTTATCAATGGATGGGTTGCCAGAGGATTATAAAAGTAAAAACACTTCCCCATCAAGAAGCTTTGGAACTATTCTTGAAGAAACTTCGCAGAGTTGATCTTCATCTCGAAGTAGAAGGGATTTGCAAGAAAATAGTAAAACGGTGTGGTGGTTTGACACTTGCACTTGTCAAATTGGCTAAAAGCACGAGGAGAAAGAATGACATTCAAGATTGGAGATATACATCAGGGGCACTGAAAAATTCATGTATGGGACTTGCCGTCATGGAAAATGTTGTTTTTCCAATACTCTCGTATAGTTATGAACAACATGTCGATCAAACTCCAGCTTAGGTATTGTCCACTCTTGCACATCTGGTATTTCCCTTAAGTGAAGTCCAGCTTTTACCATGTATCTAGGGTTATCTTTAGCGATCCCCATTGCCATGTCTCTGATCAAAACATGCATCTTCACATCCGTACCATTTGAAGTCCTTTCCAATATGCAAACTCTCTCCAATTGATTCAGTATTGCATGACCTTAGTCAATTTCGGCTCTAAACCTTCTAAACTTCTCTCCACTAGCATTTCTGAAATGAAATTTTCAATCAATTCGCCTCTTGGAATATGACAGTCTTCAGGATACAGGGAGCAATGCAAGAAACAACCTTTTAGCATTATATCTCTTAATCGATCATAACTATATAAGAGTATTGGCAAAACCCCCATATTCCATGCCAGCTTGTCCCATACATGATTCTGCCGATCCTTCGAGTGCATCTCTCCATTCATGAATGTCAATGACCTTCCTTATGCTTCCAGCCAATGTGACAAGTGCAAGTGGCAAACTACTTACTACCACATCTTTTTACAATTTTCTTGCAAATCCCTACTAGTCGTGGATGAAGTTCAACTCTATCAAGTTTCTTCAAGAATAATTGCCAAGCTTCTTGTTCGGAAAGTGTGCTAACTTTTATAATTTTCTGACAATCCATCCAATGACAAAATTCATTAGAACGACTTGTTATGACCAACTTGCATCCATTCATTCCTAAAGGAATACCAATCTCCTCTGCGTCGATTTGCTTCCAGACATCATCTAATATAAGTACAAATCTCCCCTCTCCTTGTATGCTTGGAAGAGTTCGTCTACCCTTATTCGCTCGTCATTCTCACATGTGAAATATAGTTTCAAGACATGGGCAATATCATTCTGCAACTTGTAAATGCTGAACTCTTAAAAAACTGTGACCAAATAAACATGACCCAAGAATGTGGATTCCTTTAAGAGCTTATTATGGACATGCATTGTCAAAATTGTTTAGCCTACTGCAGTCATTCCATAAATTCCAATGCTTAAGACGCTGTCATCCATTAATGAGGCCCAAATGTCAATATTCTCATCAAGCTCGAGAAAAAGCTCTTTAGGAAATTTTAGCTCAAGAAGCTCAGTCACTTCCTCAGTCATTATTTCACGTGTTCAGCCAGCTTCCGTTGTTTATATAATCTGCACAAACATACTTCGTCTTCAAAGCTTTTAATTCTGATATATTGTTTCCAACATCAAGCAACCATTTTTCAACATTTCTCTTGCATTTTTTTCCATGATGATATTTTCGAACTTCCAGCAATAATATTTTTCCATGAAGAATTTTTAAATTTTCCTCCAAGTCTTGGCTTAGCCATGAGAAAACATTTTAAAAAGTTTCTACAAATTGAGCCATGTGTCTTCCTGCAGCAGTATTGTCATATAGTCAAAAAACCAATAAAAACTTTAGCTACTACTTTGAGAAATATTAAACCGTGGGGCACTTATTTGGCTGAAAGAAAACAAAATGGTGTCTCCTGTATTTTGTACAAAGTAAATCAAGAAAAATATTCAAAAGATTAATTTATTTCAACATATTTGAACTTTTACAGAAAAGTTAAAAAAAGAGATAATTCAATACTATATTATTTAAATCTAAAAACTATAATTTTATTGTATTGACAACAGACTTGGTTAAGGTAGGAGATCGGAAAGCACTTAGAAAAGCAATTATTGTTCGTTTTATAATTGACTGCGCAGAGTTTAAATAGTATTATTGTAAACTATTTACAGATAAAGTAAACTAACACCTAAACAATCAATTTTATTCATTTAGAGGCAACTCAATTGCCGGCTTACTTAACAACTTGGCATTAGAGTGCTATGATTCTCTGACACAAAAACAACTAAAGATATGAAAATAGATAGAAAAGATTGAGAAGTTAAAATGGTAACTGAAAAATTTAAAATAGCTACCTGAAAATTGCTTCAGATTAGTATATTTGACCTTTAATCACTTCAACTGAGCCAACACTGAAAATACTTGGGGGGGTGCAACATGGAACAAAAGTAAGTAAGAACCAAATATAAATTAATTTAATCAGAATAATGACAACAAATAACAATGACGTGATTGAATTGAATAAATTAGGAAGATAATATAAATGAGATGTAAACCCAAACAATAAGATGATACTTACCTTGAATCCAAATCCCAAAACAATCCGGCATCATGTGGGAAGTATAATTAAATGCTTGCAATGTCAGCACACTCTTGAGTAAAATGGTCGAAAATAATTTAACGAAAAAGACGCGAAATTATGAAAAACGGCCCAATCAGTGAAAATAAAAGAGGCAAATCTTAGATCTAGAGTACATAAATTGGGTTTAATTTATAACAACAATAAATAATATACAATTTCTTGAACATGTGCAAGGGTTCAAACAATGACGCGAAGAAAGGGGGCTGAAGGAAAGTAATTATATCTAAGGGTTACGAGGACAGTAGGGTCATTTGTTTAATGAATATGGGTATTTATGTCTTTGTAGTTTATTCTCTGAGTTGGGCCTAGTGGACCGAGTCTACTGATAACGGGCTTAGTGGTTAGTTATGTGGGTTACGCGCTAGTGCTGTTAGTGGGTCAGTGACTGTTATTTGAAGTCTGTATTTAAAGGAACATTGCAGTAATTTGAAAGGCATCAGAAAGTTTTTTCGTTTACAAGTCTGGAGACGGTGGCTCCTCGAAAGTCATAAATCTCGATTCATTCCTAAATATCATCATGCCTAGCAACATGTTTAGAGGGAGAAACTGGGTAATATGGGGTGATTGAAAAACTCAGATTTAGAATCGTTGGAACTACCAGGGATAGTGGATCTCGGTGAGCTGATGGTGGTGAAGCGCTGCCTCTGCCGTGTACGGTGGAGAGAGAGTGGGTGAGAGAGAGAACGTAAGGCCGAAAAGATTTTAGATGGAGAGGTTTGAAGCGTGAATTAATTATCATTTTATAGCGAGGAACCTTGTTGATTTACCCTCGACGTCTGATATAATTACCCGGTTGCTATCCTGCTAGGAGTCCGGAAGTAGAATTATATAAAAATTAATTAATTTATTTTTTTAATTCAATAAATAAGACCGTATATCTTATATCAAGAATAAAATATTTAAATTATTACCTAAATTCGATTGTTACCCCCTGTTTGGTGCACATTTTGGGAGTAAAAATGCATTTTAATGTTGATTTGATGTGAAATATGTAGTTGAAAAGGAATAAAAAAATTATTAATGTAATGAAAAATATTATTTTATTAAATAATGTATGGTTGAAAATGAGTAAAATAATGAGAAATGGAAAAATAATGTGGCTCAAACGTGGACTTAATTTTGCATCACAAATTTCTAGTTTTATGTATCACGAACTTTCAACTTTTAATTTCAAGAACTTGATCTAAATCTCCAGTTCTTCTATGATATTCTCCAGAATCTAGATTATACGGGTGGGTGGGCACCTTCTATTAATTAAATCAAAAACTAATTCTTAGACAGAAGAATAAAATAATTTTTCACTCTATTTTCTATTTCTTATTTCTTATTTAAACGCTATGAAATTATGTATTGTTATGTTCGATGGGATGTCTATGTTTCATCTAATCTCTATTTAAAGATATAACGAGGTTACAATCTTTGTACAATGATAATTCTAATTTCAAATAGAAGTCTTAATTAAATTTCAAGTAGAAGTTTTAATTAAAGTTTAAATCCAATTAGTTTGCATTTAAATAACGTGTATTCCTAAAACTTTGATTACAATTACAATTAAGTTTGCAATTTTCATAGAAATTACAATTACTTACAAAAATTTATTATAATTATAATTAAGTCAATATTTCTATAATAATTATAATAAAGTCTTAATACTTTATAAAGTACCACAAGACCTGATTGGGCATATATTATACAAACTTCAAGAATCAGATATTGTCTAGTCGACTTTAAACCACTCAATCTAATTATTATTCTTTATTTTTTTAACTAAAGGCAAATTATTGAACTTTCGAAATATATAAAATCATAGGACCCAATAAATCTATAATAGTTTCCTTTTACATGCCATATATTTTATTCACGTTATTCGATAACTAGGTACAAGTATAAATAACCTTTTCATTCTTCTAATTAGTATCACTAACTTGAGTCATTGTTGTCTTTCATTCTTTTAAAATTCTTTTTTCTATATATTCATTTTCAATTACACATTAACACAATAAAATATTCTACATATAGACCTAATTTTATTTTTTAAAAAACTTTTTAACTACACATTCTCTAAAAATTCATTATTCAAAATAGTATTTTTCCAAAAAATAACAATCAAACAGGGGCTTGAATAAATAACCGATGTTGAAGTTTTGTCGCCGCTAAACATTGAGCTCAAATTTTAACAGTTCAACAGAAAATACTTAAATAGTCACTCTACTCATTTTTTTCAGGATAAAGGTTCCCAACACGTTTTCTACTTAACTCATTCTCAAGTTCTCAACTAATCGAGATTTTTGATCAATTAAATTGATTTCACTTATTGACTAATCAAATAACGACTAAAGTCGCGAATTTAGATAAAATAAATGACAATTGTGTAAAATTTAATTCTCTGTATCGTAGATTAAACTTGACATATGAAATTTAATGTCGTGAACTTCATCAAGAGACAACAAGACAGCTAAATGTGACTTGGTAAAGGGCAGCTTAACTCTCCTAATTAAGAATTCAAGGAATATTTCAAGTTGGGGATTTCAATTATTTCAACATAAAAGGGGAATATTTAACAAAAACTATAGAACACAACATAATTTATGCCCCTGTTTGGTACATATTAAATTTTTCATTCTCATTCTTTTACTCATTTTCAACCACACATTCTCCATCAATCTACTATTTCAGAATTCATTCTTCCAAAATAATGTGGCTCAAACACATATTAACAAAATAATGTGACTCAAACACATATTACAAAATTAGAAGATTTGAGGTTTCTATTAGAGACAAAAATTTAAGAACAGTATTACTTGTACATAAACAGTTACACAATAATTTATATATAAACAAGATGTCAAAAAACAGCAAAAAAATTTTTTTTATTTGGTTGAAAAAATTCTAACACAATCATATATCGCAATGTCGTGTGTGTGTGTGTATATATATATATATCATTACATATACATACCTAAAAACAGGTCAAAATTAATAATATTTAACTCACACTTGGCCCTTGTTTGACACACATTTATTAAAAAATACATTCTTTCAAAACTCACTTTCAATCACATTTTTCAATAAAATAATATTTTTCATCACATTAATAACTTTTTTTTCCCCTTTTAACCATATATTTCCTATCATATAACTATTTAAACTACATTATGTCCTCAATATTATCCATAAAATACACCCTTATTTGAATTCAACATGTTCATGTAGTGGTGAAGATATAACATTGGACAATCATAAAAGTTGTTCCAACTAAGGTCATCTCCATGTGTGGATCAGTATGACATGCGTAGCGAATGACTCATTTTTATCATAATCAAGTCCAAAATGAACTGTTTCCTCTTTGAACCAAATTACAAAGATACTAATCCTATGTTCGCTTTCATTACATCAAGTTTGCGTAAACCTAATAATTATCAGACGTGATCCAAGCAAAGACCAAGATGAACCTTCGAGTCATTGACTTCGTGACAGGGAAAATTGGTTTTGAATACTTAAATCCCCTCAACTTGTACGTAACAAAATCTTAAACAACACAATTTAGATTTCCAATCATTCCTTTAAATTTACAAGTCTAAGAAAACCTAACAGCAATCACCACTAACAATTGTTGGGAAAAAGGAAAAACAGAGAACCAAAAACCTAAATAATCTAACACTCCCATGGTCCAACTTTGTGATGTCAATAACAACGGTGCAAATTTTCTCTGTCCTTCCCTTTCACTTCATCTAATCTTCATCAGCAGAGGGCTTCGATGAACCACCGGTCTTCTTTGGAAGCAGAAGGTTGTGAATGTTAGGCATCACTCCACCATTGGCAATGGTCACATCACCAAGAAGCTTGCTTAGTTCCTCATCGTTTCTCACGGCCAGCTGAATGTGCCTTGGAACAATTCTAGTTTTCTTGTTGTCTCTTGCTGCATTCCCAGCCAATTCCAGCACCTACATATACCAAAATATCCACACAATAATTATTGTGAACAAGAACTTATCAACAACTAAAATTGGGATTTGCAATTATTTCAAGGATAATACAAAGGTCTAAACAATTGGGGCTTAAATCAGAGAGAAATTTACGTTGATAACAATATATATTGAAATTTCATATGAGACCATAAGAAATCCGGGATTAAATTCGAAACCCTAAACCAGAAATTATTCTTAGAAATGGGGATTACTATGAATATATTGCCGAAATCTTTCATATACCTCAGCAGCGAGATACTCGAGGACAGCGGCGAGGTAGACCGGAGCACCGGCACCGACACGTTCGGCGTACTTCCCGGCTTTGAGGAAACGGGCGATACGACCAACAGGGAATTGGAGCCCCGCCTTGCTGCTCCTAGACGTAGCCTTCTTTGCAGCTCCGGATCCAAGAGTTTTGCCTCGACCCGCCATTTGTTATGAAGAATTAAATGCAAAAGTGTGTAATTCGTTCGTGCTTCGTAATGAACTGAGTGGGAATCGTTAAGAACTGAGTGGGCATCGTCAATGGAGCAGTTTATATAGTAGTGGATACTCAAATAGTGGACCAATCAGATGAAAGTACGCGGATCGATAATTTAGAACGTCGATTGGAAATAAATAGACGGTTAGATATACGGGAACCTGATGTGCATTCCAATCTTCACTGCTTTGGCGTTTTGACGGTTTTGTTCGATATTCATCTGAAATTGCACCACTATGAAAAGAATGGTAGGAATTCAACTCCAAGTTAGTTTCGTATACGTTGTCGATTGACTATTTTATCCCTGTAAATTTCTCTATTGCTTTACGGTTTCAGGTGTGTTTGAGTAACATTATTTTGGAAGAATGTATTCTGTAATAATAAATTGATGGTGAATGTGTGGTTGAAAAATAGTGAAAAATTATTGATGTGATGGAAAATATTATTTTATTTAAGAATGTGTTGTTGAAAATAAGTAGAAGAATTAAGAATGAAAATAAAAATTTTAATATGTATCAAATAGGGGCTTCATTGGACTTCATCTACCTATTTCATCAACTTGTATTGTAATGTATCAAAGCTGGATAAGAAACTTTTGGGCCACTATTTAGAAATGAATTTTGGGCCTTATTTTGTAAACGACACTACGGAGTAAGAGCAAATACATCTATTTGGGCCATCATGATGTTAGCAATACTTTTTTTTGTCATTTCATATATTACACGATTTATGAGTCTCACTAGTTACATGAAAGCAGCTAAAGAAATTTCGCAACAATCTTAAACCAATTTTGTGTCTCCTGAATGGAAAATATAGGCTAAAGTTCATCCAATTCTCAATGTTCAAGAGTTGACAAGAGGATAAGAGACTCAATTGATTTGAGAAAATGTAAATTAAGTTCAACCTCCCGTGTCACAAATAGGCCATGCATCGGCATTGCATAACCTTTTAAGACAATTTTAATGAGAAGATAAATTTTTGTGTATAGTACTATTGAGTATCATCCATTAATAATCGAAACTGATTTAATAGGATAAGTGTTGACGAACTCTCTTTCATATGTTTACGTTTGTATTTTTGGATCTTGTATATTTTAATTTTTAACTAAAAGTGGAGCCTCTAATTGAATGCTTAGTATATTATTTGGATGAGTTCAGCTAACTCCAAACTTGAGTTCATTGCCATTTATTTAACAAAAATGTGATAATTTAATTTTCCTCTTTCGACTCATTTATTGCCTAAAAAATTGGAAGTTTACCCTCCCTTCGAGTCTTTATGAAGCAAAAGCCATTCAATTTGTTAGAACACTGGACTCTTTTACTTCTTTCATGATGACTACCTTTTTTCTGAATGATTGTGGGATCAACAGAGGAAAACAATGTCTCGCATCTTTCTCAAACTCGACAAATCCAAAATCTGTAAGACAAGTTTTCTGGTTGCATTTAATGATTCCATCGATTGTGCGTTTATGTTAAGGACAATCCAGTATAAGGATGGAGTATACATGTCAAATCATGATTATGTTAGTGTAGTTATTGGCACTTCCTCTACTCTTGGAAAAACACAAAGAAAAATCCTAAAGTCTATTGCAGAGTTTGAGTGGCATTTGCTGTTAGATATTTATACAATAAAATTAATTCAGATGAAGTGTCCAATTGGTGAAAAGTGTGGAATTTGTGTCAGATGGGAGGTCGGGGCTTCGAGCCACACCTCATGCATTATATTAAAAATTCTTTGATTGGGAGCTTGGACTCTTGGACTTTCTTGTTTTTTTAATAATAATTATTATTTTTAATCATTTTCGAAATATGACTGTTTTTAATTGCCCAATATTAATAATTCATTGCCACTAATCATAAAATTTGTAAATAATACTGGATCATGGTGGAAGCAGTTACATCAAATTTTTGCGTATATAAACCACATCTGGGTATTAGAAAATGACTGCAAAAATGAAATTGTATCTTCTTATTCACTAAAATATTATACTCAATTTTACATTTTTTTGGAGTACACTTAGAGTTTTGAAAACCATTTGTGATTGCTGCACAATTGGTTTATTTGATCGTTGTATCCTGGAAGTGATTGTCCACAAAGGTCGCAGCAGTTATCGACGGACAATTTCGCTTTAGGACATCATGCTATTACGAAACTCGATCGGTCGATGTGTTTTATTTATATAATTTACTATATTGCAACTAGATTAATTTCTAACATTTGCAACTTAGGAAAAAAGATATAGTTAGATTTTGTNCGGACAATTTCGCTTTAGGACATCATGCTATTAAGAAACTCGATCGGTCGATGTGTTTTATTTATATAATGTACTATATTTCAACTAGATTAACTTCTAACATTTGCAACTTAGGAAAAAAGATATAGTTAGATTTTGTTTGAATCAAGAGCACGCATCAGAAGCTACATGATATTAACATTGAGAATGTGATTGAAAATCTTTTGAGTTGTACAACCAGCATGGAAGAGACGAAAGAATCAAGTACTAAGGGATTGAGTATTGGCAACAAGGAGCACGAGGTTGATAATGGATGCAGTAGTAAAAGAATGGAAACGTCAAGGGCATCAGACCCCTCTCTCGACAAAATAAAAGAGATTTGTCTTAGCACCGACCTTACTAGCAGATAGGTTTGCGTTATTATTCTTGCAGAGTGTTCACACCATTTCCATAAAGAAGAGGTCAACTATACCGTGTTGGTCAAGCCTAGAAGGACAAGCTTGTAGGAGTCAAATTTCATTTTAATGGTGACCTTGGATTTATATGCTACAAATGCAATAAATTTGACATAATCGAGCTCGCTCGAATGGGCTAGCTAATGAGTGCGTTTTACACACTTATTTTGGACCACAAATATGGATAAGTATTAATAAATATGTGGAATATAACTTAATTCGATGTAATTTGTATATTGCAGGACAATACCGATGAATATAGGGGAAATTAAGAGAAAAATAGGGAAAATGACTAAAACGAAAGAAAACAAAAGTTTAGAGACCAATGTGCATATAATCAAAAAATAACCCGAAAGAGACTTTGAAGATGCGAAGATGGCGAAATCAAATTGATCAAATGAATGAAACATTGGAAGAAGAAAAAGAAGAAGGAGGAAAATGGTTCAATTGTATCAAATATAAAGTTCGAGGACTGAAATGCAAATACTCAAAAGTTATGTGAAACCTCACGATGAAGATTTGAGAGTGTTGGCATCAATTGGATGAAAAAAGAAGCCAAATGGATGAAGTATAGTCCAAGTACTATCACATATCAACTTTCAGGCGAAAAAGTTATGCTTCGAATTTTCAGTTTCAGTTTGAGACCCATTTTTGGCATAAAAAATGTTCGAATTAAAAAAATTATATTTCAAAGAAAATTTGTATTCCTTTGAGTCATCTTTCCAACGCATTTTGAATCACCTCAATCAAATATCAGGAGAGAAAAATATAATCAAAATACTGAAAGCTGTTTGGTGGGAAAAAAGTATACATATGCGGTCGCATAGGTATAATTTGATGCAACCGCATAGTGCATTCCTGGGCCAAAATTGATGGTTGGACGTCCTTATATGCGACCGCATATAAATGTACTATGCGACCGCTTGGTAAAAACATTTTGCGAGATTTTGTTTCCTTTTCCAACTGAAACTCTACTTTGGTAACAAGATTTTAGGCATCTTATATATACCAAACTCAACCAGAACACGTGGAGAGACCTCCTTTTGACCTAAAAACCATTGCAATAAGCGTTTTGAGAAGAGAAAAAAAGCAAGATCAAGAAAAATAACACCACGACGCGAAGATTAATCTCAAGAATTGAACTGGTGATGTCGTTCCTTCATTATTTTTCTGATTTTCTTCTTCCATAATGGTAGGCTAGATTAATTATGTCCTAGGGAACGATAAATTATGTAATATGATTTTATTTCTTATTTTTACATTTTTGACAATAAAAATACGTTTTGGATATTTGAATGGTTTATATAATCTTATTTTCTCCATAATTATTGTATTATTGTGCACGTAATTGTGTGAGTATGGTGATCTATTTCATGCATTCGAAAGGATGAAAATATGCTAGAGATGATATAAATCATCATATAGTCCGATAGAGAATATAAATATACCGCTATGCCTTATGTGAATATTTAAGTGTTCATAAAAATTCATTCATTCTTGTATGTTCACATCCATTATAGAGATATAATTGGGTCATATACGAGAATATATTTGGCATCACTCGAGAGAGACTGTTGAATGATTTAGGAACATTAATTCGTCAATATTTCAATCGTATTGTCAAAGTGTAAAACTGTGTTTAAAAAGATCATTACATAGGGATTCGTGATCCTAGTTATACATTTGAAAACTCCAAATTACATTCAAGGCTATTCGTATTTAGTTTAGTTAAATCATTCATCATTGCGTAATTAGATTAATTTAGTTATAATTTCGTTACAAAAAAAGCTTAGATTCTATAGTTTCCGTTAAGGTCACGGTAATTAAAATTAGAACTAATTAATTTTCGTTGGACGATACTCGGACTAAGAAAAAGTCCACTTTATTATTTTTTAACAAATCGTACACTCGCGGTGATTTTAATACGAAATATATTTTCGTGAACACTAACAACATGATAATTGCCCGTTAACCACTCCAGAAATTTATGTTCTACTTAGAGAATGTATTGAAGTAACATTGAAGACTCCAAATTATCTAATCATGATTTGATTTCTAAGTACTCCAGCTAACATGATACACAGAAAATATATTCTCATTGTGCCACTGAAATTTTTTAAAATATGGCCATGTTTGATAAGGTTTATTTTTCATGGAAGTTGGAAATTATTTTCCATTTTCCAAGTTATTGCATGTTTGATTAGCCAAAAATTTCATGGAATTGGTTTTCCTTCTTAAGCCCCACGTGACCCCCTTTTCTTAGTTTTCCCATCACGTTGGTAGGAAAATTGTTTCTAGGCTTTTTTTTCTTTTAACAATTGAAACAAATTCTACCCTCAATGATAAAAAAAGTTATATTCCTTTACTAGACAATATCCATGGAAACCAAAGCTAACGAACACCAAAAGATCCAAATTTTAAACATTTTTCAAGTGAAAAATTATACCAATCAAACACAATTAATTGACAATTCTCAGTAAAACAGATTCTAGCCAATTCAATTACCTGAAATTCATTTTCTTTCAATCCAAATTCCATTATTGCAATCAAACGGAGTTTAAGTTAATTTTGACTGTAATAGTTGAATCAACTCCCAAATCAAATCTACATTTCATGGTCAACTAACCAATCCTGTTCAAACAAGTATTTTAGTTTCTCACAACTCATGTGGAACGCCCATCATTTTCAAATGCGTAATTCTATTTGGTTATATTGGTATTTAACACTCGTCTACGTGGCAACTTGTGTGACATTAAGCCTTTATGTAGTACCCATTATTTTTAAATTACATTTTTCTCTTTTTTATTTTTATCCCACAATTTTCAATAAAATAATATTATATGCAAACCCAAAATTTTTTACTTATTTCTTACTACACGTTCTTCAACAAAAAATACCATTTCAAAATGTATTTCGAACAAAAATGGGGCTCTAAATGATAGATTCATTTAGATGTAAGAAGATATAGTAAATTTAATTGAATTCATTAGATGTTGCCATATACGTTAATGCTTTATGGTGACCTAGATAAGGTTATTATTTTCGAATTCCTCCCATATTATAAGAATTTTCTAAAACATTTTAAAGTTAAAGCTGTCCATACTGTCGTGACTTCAAGTGTCATTAGTCACTTTTCCTACCTCTATTTATCTATTTTTTAATTGCATAAGGGAAATATAAAATATTTTTAAATAAAATTGAGAAAAATGAATGCCCACCAATGTGAACATTTAAAACTTTCAAATCCTTAGTTTGCATTTCTTGCCAACATTTTGAAATTAATTATTTAACAAAGCAATGTTATCTGGTGGGTGGGCTTTAAATTTATGGTGGGTGAAATCAAGTTCCCATACGGTTTCGCGGCTGGTCGTAGCCAGACAGTCTTTAACACCGCGTTGTAGTCAAACTGTCTAGATTTTCATCCGACGTGTTGACGTGTTATAATATTATTGGTCCACTCTATTATTAATTATTCTCCAGGCGTCACGTTGGTGTCAAATAAACGTCATAACTCGACAACACCATGAGACTTATCACTTGATGGACATTTGACAACCTTGTCCGCAGCGCGTGCAGTTGTCCCAATTCTGAATACAAGTCAGTTTCGCCTTTCTATCTTCCATAAATATTCCTAGCTTGATGAACATTCCTGACATAAGCGAGTGACTCGCAATTCCCAAGCCCAAGGCAAAATCAACTTGCTACCCAGGATGTTGAACGTGTGGTCGGCGAGGCGACTAATACTGAAAACATCGTTGGTCAATAAAATCAACCCCTGCTCAACCTATATATAATTATCTTCACCTCTCGTTTGCTTGTTCTTTTGAATCTCCGTTGACAACAATTTTTCGAACCTTAAACTTGAAAACTTCGATTCGACTTCTCTTCTGCAAGTTATATCAGGTACTTCATACATGAATTTCAATTCTTAATTCTGGATTTTGTTTAAAAACTATGTTTCTTTGTTTATTTTCTTGGTTGTAAGCACTTTTCATCATTTCATGTTTTACAGGTTGATCTTCTTGTGTCATATATTGGAAATTGACTTGTCACTACGTCTTGGGCTTCAAACCAACGTAAAAACGTAGGGGAAGAGATTGGAGTATCACGGGGAGGGACGGTTACAAATTCGTAGATCTTGAGTTACAAAGGTGTAACTGCGTTTAATGAGATAGTCAAGTTCATCACTCACACTAGATTAAATTGTTCTAATTGCTGAATGCGGAGTTTTTTCGGGTTGAATAGAAGAAGCAACCTGAGTTATGTTGAGATTTGTCGGCGCATGAAACAGCTTATGCTATCGACGTAGGATGAAATCACCGTTTTCTGGGTGTAGTGTGACCAGTGAAGATTTATCAAACTCTTCTTATCCCACCATTTCCTCAGTACCTACCAGACTGTTCGACTCTTTGAAATTTGAAACAAGATACTCTCCAAATTCCCCTTTTACTACCCACTTTGAATCTGAGACCCTCACCACATTTAGTGACATTCGAGGGGGACAAAATTCCACAGATACTCGTTGTGAAGCCACTCCCTCGTCTCATTCTTCTTTGGTTCACAATAAAATTTTCAAACAATTAAGCCACTCTCCCAATGGTCTATTGACTTGTTCTGGGGGACCTTCTTTTCTTCAGATTGCAAATCACAATCAGCATACGGAATGCACTTTGCAAGAATTAGAGACTGCTCTTATGGGACCAGATGATGACGTGGAAGTGACAACCTCAGATCAAATAAAATCATCAGGCAAGAGGTCTCCGGCCTGGAACTCACATTTACATCATCAAGGGGCATCTTATATTTCCCGCTTTAGAAGCTCGGCCGACGAACTTCATGCTGAGAAACGTCACAAATCAATGGAGGACTTCGGAATTCAGGGCATCCCTCAACCTAATCTTAAACAGTTGCTGGTTGAATGTGCTAGAGCTCTTTCTGAGAATAAATTAGACGAATTCGACAAATTGGTTGAAGAGGCACGAGGTGTTGTATCTGTTTCAGGTGAACCAATTCAACGTCTAGGAGCTTACATGGTTGAAGGGCTAGTAGCAAGGAAAGAATCATCAGGCTCCATCATCTACCGAGCCCTGAAGTGTAGGGAGCCAGAGAGTAAGGACTTGCTTTCGTACATGCATATTCTGTACGAAGTATGTCCTTATTTCAAATTTGGTTACATGGCGGCAAATGGTGCCATTGCAGAAGCATGTAGAAATGAGGATCAAATCCATATTATTGACTTTCAGATTGCACAGGGGACACAATGGATTACACTCTTACAAGCATTTGCAGCAAGATCTAGTGGCGCCCCTCGTGTTCGAATTACAGGGATTGATGATCCTGTCTCAAAATATGCTCGTGGTGATGGTTTGTCAGTGGTAGGGAGACGGTTGGCTGCAATTTCTAAAAAATTCAATATCCCTGTCGAGTTTCACGCTATTCCAGTCTTTGCTCCAGAGGTCACAAGGGATCTGCTTGATGTTAGGCCCGGTGAGGCTCTGGCAGTGAATTTTCCACTGCAGCTCCATCATACACCCGATGAGAGTGTCGATGTGTCCAATCCTAGAGATGGACTTCTAAGAATGGTGAAATCACTTTCTCCCAAGGTGGTTACTCTAGTGGAGCAAGAATCAAACACAAATACCGCGCCCTTTTTCTCAAGATTCTTAGAAACGCTAGAATTCTACTCAGCAATGTTCGAGTCAATAGACACAACCATGCCTAGACACCAGAAGGAACGCATTAATGTGGAGCAGCATTGTTTAGCTAGAGATATTGTCAACATTATAGCCTGTGAAGGTAAGGAGAGAGTAGAACGTCACGAACTCTTTGGCAAGTGGAAATCGAGATTTACCATGGCCGGTTTTAGGCAATATCCTCTAGGTCCTTACATAAGTTCAGTGATTAGGGGCCTATTGGTACGTTACTCTGAGCATTACATGTTACTAGAGAAGGACGGGGCTACGCTATTGGGATGGAAGGAAAGGAACCTGATTTCGGCATCTGCTTGGCACTGAGTGGAGATACAAAAGGCATACACAATGAGATAGTTGTAGAATTGCTAGTTTCTTTTTAGATGTAGGTTAAAAATGATGATACATAACCATGTTTTACAAGTTTGATATAACTTTATACCTACACATCTTGTTTACTTGAATTGTTTTGTATAATGTTTTCGCATATAGAAGCATTGCAGACACATTCTTCTAGAATATTGATAATGTCGACGCGTTTTTTCTTTAATTTCTGATTGAGGTTGCATTAGACTTGAATTCACGTGTATTCGACTAAGTGATATACATTCTATTCTCGAGCCACCCTGTTTTGGTGATTAGTTAAATATTTTATATCTCCGCTTTTGCCAAAGAGATACTTATGTGTAACCCATTAATTTTGTAGTAAAGAATTTGAGTTTTTAATCTTTTTTGCCATTTCTTTTGTCTGAGAAGTATGTGCAGGATCTAGTTATAATTTGGGTTCTAGATGGACCTACCTGCTTCTCGTACAAAATGCAGTAACAAACTTGGAGAGGCATATGTTCTTCATGATGTAAAATGATACAATAATGAAATAGAATTGTTGTATTGTTCGGGTCTATTTGTATGGCGAGTAAAACTAAAAAGGGCTGACCAAATCCTCCTATCTTGATTGGATCAAGTTAGGTGAACTTGATACATCTCAAGTCCATTTCATTCAACTCAATTAAGCAAGTAATCATATGACTATTTACAACAAAAATCTCAACCCCAATCGATAGCTTGTCTTGTCTTATCGAGTTGAAACACGATGTGTTTGAACATTTGAAGGAAATAGGAATTTTGAGCTCGTGTAGCATGCTTATGTGATAGAATTTTTTCACAATTGTGCTTTTTTGATGGGAGGGAACTATTTTCTTTCAATGATGTTCTTCATCCTTGAAGTTTTTCAACACCGCTTATGGAATTTGGAAAAGGTCTAACTCAAGGTCTAGTTCAAGTGACAAGAAGGGTGATTTTTTTTTTTAAAAAAGAAGGTAACTTGTTATTTCTTCAAAGCAAATTATTGTGACTAGTTGTAACATGAAATAGTTTTATAAAGAGGAGGGGGGGGGGGGGGGGGGGACAATATTATTGACCAAAT
>CAIGRP010030017.1:0-48616 GCA_903798385.1 Fraxinus cuspidata
GGAAATCGAGTTTGCAGGTCCGATTTTCGGGTAGAAAAACTGTCCAGATTTTTTGCCGATTTTTCTTCAGTTTTCTGGTCATTTTCTGGCCGAAATTTCACCACCAACCAAGCTCTGATACCAAATGTTGATTATTGTGCTCCAATCAGCGCAAATTTCGGGCTCAGTCGACACCACAATCTCCAAAACCTTCCAAAATCGAACCACCTTCAATACCTTGGTTTCTTCACGGTTTTATAGCCCACAAAGGGCTTGGGAAATAGGATTGGATGATAGAAAAGGGCCACAAAGGTTTGGGGAAAGAAGAACAATGATTTCTCCAATTATTCACTTAGAAAGGGAGGAAGCAATAGGAGTTCTCTCTCAGTTTTCTCCCCTGGACGGCTACTGGTCTTTCTTGCTTTCTTTTTCCCACACTTAATCACATATTAGAACTAATTAATATAGGTTAAAGGTAGGTTAGGGTAATGAGCCCAAAAAAAAGATACCAACAAATGGGCTTTCAACCGAGAAGCATTTCCAAGGTAATGGGTCGAGTCTCAATAGGCCATGAGCAACACTAATGAAATTAGGTTGCTTCAAATGGTCCACATAGGTTGTCGGAATGGTTTGTTCATTATGATGTCGACATTTCAATCATCGGCCGAGGCCTATGAAATATAATCTAAACTAATAAAATCGGTTTAACATCATTGCCCGGATTTATTGGGTATCAAAACCCAACAATTTGTTGAAACACAAATCTGAGACTTTTAGGAAGTTTAAAAACTGGAAACTATTAGAAAACCAAACTGGAAATAAAATTAAGACTTTTAGGACTGACAATGGCCTTAAGTTTTGTAATGCTGAGTTTGATCAGTTCTGCATTAAGAATGGGATCAGGAGACACAAAACAGCTCCTTATACCCCTCAGCAGAATGGAGTGACTAAGAAAATAAATAGAAATTTGTTAGAAAAAGTGAGGTTCATGCTGGTTGGTTCAGGTGTGCTTAATACCTTATGGGGAAAGCTTTGATGACAGCCACTTACATTGTTAATAGACCCCCTTCAAGTGCTCTAGGTGATAGAACACCTGAAGAGCAGTGGACTGGAATTGTACATGACTACTCACATCTGAAAGTTTTTGGATGTGCTGTCTATTCTCATCAATATTTAGGGAAATTAGAACCTAAGGCCCAGAAATGTGTTTTCGTGGGCTATCCCGATCGGGTGAAAGGTTATAGGTTTTGGAGCAGAGAGTCTAGTGGTTTTAAGATCATAACTAGTAGGGATGTTACTTTTGATGAGCTGAACATGCCTTGTTTGAAAGGTAAATTGTTTGAAAAGCATTTAGAAGGATTGGAGAGTGATAAAACCCAGCTGCAGATGGAGCTTGGTATGCCATCTCAATCTGTTGATTCAGAATAAATTGAGACAGAGCCTGACAACAGTGATCTGAGTGATGACAGAGAAGAAAATGAAGTTCAGGAGGTTTTAGAAGAGCAAGAGAGTGAGGTTGGTGACTATTAATTGATTAGAGATAGAGTTATGAGAGATATTAGAGAACCTATAAGGTATAGAGATTACCTGACTTTAGCTTTGCTTTCTTATCAGGACTTAGTTTTTAGAGAGCCAAAATCTTGTGAAGAAGCCACTTCTAGTCAGCAATCTAAGGAATAGCAGATTGCTATGAATGATGAAATTGACTCCTTGATTAAGAATGAAACCTGGATTTTAGTTCCTAGACCTGCAGGTAAATCCCTTGTTGATTCCAAGTGGATTTTTAGTATTAAGAAGGGAAACACTCAGAAGGTGCCTATAAGCTTTAAGGCTAGACTAGTAGCTAAATGTTTTACACAAAAAGAAAGCTTAGACTATAATGATCTTTTCTCATGTGATTAAGTATACTACTATTAGAGTTTTGTTGACTCTTGTTGCTCATTATAATCTTGAACTTGAAGAACAAATGGATGTAAAAATTACTTTTTTACAGTGATCTTGATGAAGTGATTTATATGAATCAGCCACCTGGTTATATTGATAAATCTAAAACTGATCATGAATGTTTGTTGAAAATATCATTGTATGGTTTGAAGCAATCCCCAAGACAATGGTATATAATGTTTAATACTTATGTTTCTTCTGTTGGTTTTGTAAGAAGCGAATTTGACCATTGTTTGTATTTTAAAAGAGATTATGAAAATGCTATTGTTACTTTTATTCTCTTATATGTGGATGATATGCTTCTAATTGGACATAACATGTATGTTATTAATGAAATTAAAATATCTTTGAGTGCTGAATTTGGATTGAAAGATCTTGGACATGCTAAGAAATATTAGGCATGGAAATAACTAGGAAAAGACATGATAGAATTCTGATTTTGAAACATACTGCATATATTGAAAAATTTTGCTATGCATAATTCAAAATCTGTGTCTGTACCTCATGCCAACCATTTTAAATTGAGTAAAGACCAATCTCATGTTAATGAATTTGATACTAAACAAATGGAAAATATACATTATGTTAATGTTGTAGGATTTGTGATGTATACAATGGTTTGTACTAGGTCTGATGTGTCTCATGTTATTAGTACTCTTAGCATATTTATGGCAAATCTTGGTTTAGAACATTGGACTGTATTAAAATGGTTGTTGAGGTATTTGAAGGATCTGCACATTTAGGATTGTGTTTTAGTGTCTGCAATGATGGTGTAGTGCTTAAATGTTTTGTTGATTCTGACTTTGCTAGTAATGTTGATAATAGAAAATCTACTACAACTTATTTGTTTACTTTGTATGGAACATGTATTAGTTGGAAATCTCAGTTGTAACCTATTGTAGCCTTATCAACCACTGAGGCTAAATATGTGGCTGCAATAGAGGCCATAAAGGAAGTTTTGTGGCTTAAAGGATTACTATCTGAAATAAATGAATTATCTAATCTTGTT
Source organism: Fraxinus cuspidata (assembly GCA_903798385.1). Lineage (NCBI taxonomy): Eukaryota > Viridiplantae > Streptophyta > Magnoliopsida > Lamiales > Oleaceae > Fraxinus > Fraxinus cuspidata. The sequence continues at coordinate 2,933 of CAIGRP010030017.1, forward strand.
GCATTATATTCTGATAGTCAAAGTGGTATACATTTATGCAAAAACTCAATTTTTCATGAAATAACAAAACATATTGATGTTAAGTTACATTTTATAAGAAATATTGTTGTCAAAGGTGCCTTATTACTAGAGAAAATTGCTACCCAATTTAATCCAGCTGATATGGATACAAAGGTATTACCTCTAGTCAAGTTTAAGTCTTGTTTGCAAATACTGAAAATTGATACTAGGTGATTTGTTAAGTGCAAGTACCAATTCTGAACTTGATGCTTTGGAGGGTGATCAATGGAATCCAGAGTATGATAGTATTAAGCTACCTGATTAACCACTGGCATCAAGGTGGAGATTGTAAGGCTATGATGATGTCAGTTCAGCCCACTTAGGCAATGATGAATGGCACTTATTATCCAATTAAAACTAAAATGAAAGCCCTGGCCTAATAATCGATCCAGCCTTAAAACGTGTTAGCTGGTTGCAACTTTGATTGTTTTCTTCTTGGCAAAAGCGTGTGTTTCTCTGGACCGTTGGATGAATGGTTGCTCAATCTCAATGAATAGATATTTTTGGGTATTCAATCGATTTTATTCATTCATTCGTATTTTCTTCTTGAGGGTTTTGTAAAGTCTTCAGTTTGCTCTCTGTTGTTTCATCTTTTTCTTCTGTGAGGAATCCATAAATTAGTTTATGGAGTTGAATTTCTTTGTGAATCTGGTAAAATAACTTGTTGTGATTGTTGGTAACGTTTAGCTCTTCAGTCCATAGAAGAAGCTACACTTTTGCCTGTGAATCGTGAGGATTGAGTAGATCTGGGCTTTCATGGTGTTGATCTTATGGTGATAATATTCTGAGCCTTCGATCGTTGATATCTTCATGTTCAGTGGTTGTTAGGAGTATTTCAAATGTATTAGGGTTTCAATTTTGTTCAATCTGTAATTTTCAATTTCTATTTTGTATAACAATCATTTTCAAATGCATTCTCTTTCCTCATCTTCTCACCTTTCTCTCTCTACTCCTATATCCTCCATTCTCACCTCCATTATTCCCATCCACATCGCTATCGCTATACACCTGACTTTTCCTAAACGAGTTAGAACTCAACTCACTGAGTTCCGCCTCATCCTCGATCAAGCTCTTCTCGACCCCCCACCTCGTGGCCCGAACCCGAAACCGGTCGTTCCCGCCCGGAACGAATCGAAAACTTACGAAGCCCAACCCAGGTTTTCGGTACCCCCTTTACTTGGTAGGAGAGTAAAAATGGCGGCTCAAAAAAACGGCACTTGAGTTTCTGGGGGAAGATCCGGGAGCAAACGGGCATTTCCCAGGTAACAGGCGGGCCATATTTTGTAGTGTATGAGATAGAGAGAGGGGATACGGGAAGCCACAGTGGGAAAATTTTTGACTTGCATGCTATCTGAGAGAGAAGGGGTAACAGGGTTTAAACCTTTTTCCATAAGGGTGTGCGTGAGTGAAAATTGAGTATTGGTCCCAAAATTTATTCGTGCTATGGTACATTGGTCGCCAAACATTTTACATGAGGTTGTTCCCGGGTTAATTTCACCCATGGCTGCCATACTTTTCCACTTAGTGTCAACATGGTCACTGAATTTTTCACCTAGTGCTTTTCACTTAGGGTTCGTTCAGCACAAGTTTTATTTTATTTTTCGTCACAATCATTTTCAACTATGCATTTTATAGGACTTATAATTTTTTTACAATTTTATCCATTTTTCAATCAGATATTTCTTCAAAAAAATCAATTTTCACTTAAAAATCTATGTCAAACAAGTTATTAGTGTCGGTGCCACGGCACCAAACTTTAATTCGTTTTACCTGGCCACTTATCTTTGCACTTATAAAGATTGAGTAAATAGCATTGAAGCCCCTAACTTTGAACATTTTGATGCTGGCGTCCTCAACAATTGATTCCTGACATTCAAAGTCAAAGCTTTCCAATGTTTTCAAATGAGGTCCTTCTGTAAAGGAAAAGGCAAACCTGTCCACTAAAAGATCAATTATTGAGTGAAATGACCATTGTACCCTTAGTTTTATTCAATACAAAAGAATAAAAATAATGTGAATTAAAATATGTGAACAAAATTAAAGAATAAAGAGTACGCCTTTGTTTGGGCTCCATTTTAATTTTAATACATTTTTCTTTCTTTATTTCAACCACACATAGTTCAACAAAATAATAATTATACTATATATATATAATGGTTCACATACACATGATCTTGTGAGATACGATTAGATCGAAATTTTTAAAACCAAATAAAAAAACATCATCACTATTTTTGACACATCATCTGTAGGTAAATTATTATATCACTTCATCATACACAAGTAGCATTATTTATAAAATAATATTATACGTAAATTCAAAACTTTTATTTTTATTCTTAAACACACATTTTTCAAATAAAATATTATTTCAAAATATGTATTCCTAAAACTTCATTAAAATGGAGCTCAAACAAGGCTATAAAATGAAAAGAATAAGAAAAAGAAAATTGAGGTCAATCCACATCCCCTCCCCTCATTCCACGAACCAAATCCTCTCATTCCACTAGCCAAATTACCACCACTATCTATCGTGATTGTCACCACCATCGTTAATTCAAATATGTAATGATAAAAACGCATAAAACTATAAAGACTATTCATTAAAAAATACAAAGTTCATTCTTTCCATCCTTTCATATTTTTCTTCTCATTTGTTTTGTATTTTCTTTATTTCTTTATTTTAAATCAAAATAAGGGTAGAACGGTCATTTTATTAAATTTTTTGACATTTTAAGTGTCAAACTAACATTTTCTATTGCAAAAGGCCTTGAGCACAAATATCTCCGAGTGCTAAACATCAAAATGTTCAAAGATTAGGAACCCAGTGCTATTTACCCTATAATGTTCGGCAGCTATGGTGAAATAAATTAAAGTTTGGCGACCACTGGCACTAATTGAAATGTTCAATGGCCATAGGTAAAATTAACCACCTTCTTTTTTTAAAAAGCTAAAATCATGTTATTACGTATAGGAAGGAGACGCTAGACTAAACTCCTGTAAATTACAACATGCAAATGGTAACAATTTCAAGAAACTAATAACTAGAGTAAAAAAGAAAATAATGTTCTTGTACGCTCTCTACATACTTTGCGTCACCATACTTGTATCAATAATTTTGTTGGCTCTTCATATTAATCTCCAGCGTCTTCAAATAAGCTAATATAGGTCCAAAACCAACGTTAGTAAGATCACTTCCCCGTCAATGTCTTCATGTATATACCCAAATGAATACACATGCAACCTAGACAGAGTTATTCATACCTGCCTAGTTGTAGAGGTTCTTACCCCTTTAGAAATGGAAGGCGAACCATTCGTCTCCAATGCTAATATGGATTGCTAACCTCAGAGTATGCAAGATGGTTAGATGATGACCACACTGCAGGCACATTTATCAGATAATGAACTTCGGATTGTTGTGGATAAATACATTGCACATTATGAAGAAATATTTTGCCTCAGAGGAGTTGATGTTGTATTCCATTTCTTCCCCTCCTCACTTTATGTCTTTCTCCTACGGTGTGAATAATTAATTAGAGAATTACTATCATAAATCGCAAGTATTACTCATATAATCGACATATTTTATTAAGCAAACATTAGGTCCATCTATGTCATTTGTTGAATTGAAAAATAGTAGTCGTATAATTGAAATTTTTGAAGTAAATATAGCCCAAGTTAGAGCCCCATTTTTCATCGAACTTATTTTTTAATTATACATTCTCATAATAAATAGATTTATATGTAAATTCAAAAAAATTCTCTATTTTTAACCACACTTTCTCTACAAAATTACAATTATAAAATCTATTTCCTAAAAAATGGGACTCAAACATAGCGTAAGTTATTGCGTAATTTCATTCTAAATAAAATCTTCATATGAGTAGAATTAATTATAGCCAATGGGTTAGGCCCCAGTTATTTCAGATCCAGCCCATTGACCCTAAATGGAAAATGGTAGCCCTTTCAAAGACTTCAGAGCAGGCCGTAGATATGGCACCAATCATGTTATTGTTAAGGAAAGTAGAAAACTATTGGACCAGGGTTTTCGATAATCAACCAAATACTTGTTTGATTTTGATAAAAATTGCCAAGTCTCATGAAATGTGCAGCTGAAAACGAGTTAAAAAATTGAATTCTTAGATTATTTGGGAATAACTAAAAGTCTAAAATCAATATTAATGAATATCATTGTAGTGCATTTATTTTAAAAATAATAAATCTAGTGAAAAATAGATTTGCCGAATAAAATACTTATAACGTTAAATTAAAGTGAAATATTTGCATAATTATATTTGGTAAAATAAGTAATCCAAAGCATAATTAAAAAAGATTGGTCGCATTTATTGTGGCAATAATCAATACAATACATACTATATGACATCATGAGTTAAGATCAATTTAAAGGTAAGTGTGACATCTCTTAGTTTGAGGTCAATTTGTGCGACCCAATGTAGTCACAAGAGCTAAGATCGAGGCGTGACATCCCAACATGTGTGACGGGATATAGCAAATTAAGTATGGACAAAAATAAGTGAAAATGATGGTTTACTAGTACCATATTGTGGTCCTAAGTACTAACCAATAATTTCAATAATAAGTTCAAACTCAATGTTGGACCTCAAATGGTAGCAAATCAGTCCATTCCAAGTTGCTTAGTTGACGGGTGTTAATTAAGGTTGCGAAGAAATTCGGACTCAACATCGTCACTCACTGATTGTATTAAGTTATATCAACTTGACTCATCCATGGTAACTGGACGAAAAAATATTTAAAAATTGCAAGAAAATTTTAATGAAATTTCTCATTTGAGATTTCAAGTGAAATATTTGAAAGAAATTTCAAAAAGGCTAAAAAAAATCCAACCTAAGCGAGTCACAAGGCTTAGAACTTTGGTCTAGCACGATCTCTATGGTGTTGATGTTGTGCTGCTAGTGTCAATAGGATGAATGATAGTAATCTAATTCACTTTAGATCTCTAATCTTACGTAACACATATAAAGTGGGCCACATTTAGTATATATTGCACGTGTTTAGCAGTTAATAGGTTACGTAATTCGGGTTGCAAGTCTCGTAACTTCAACTTGATACTATGAAAGATTCTTTTTAGATAAATTCACAACACGATCGTGCAAGTAGTACATGGGTAGAAGGTAATGTGCGCACGGAATCAATTTAACCCGATAGATTAGACCAATTAACAATCCTAGCAATTGTGATATCTATTACAAGATGGACCTCCATGTTAAGTCATAATGGATTATTTCTTTTATGCTTTCATAAATAGGACTATTATCATTAACTCAAGATTTCACATAGTAATGCTACCACGTGATGGGACGGTGGAGATTTGAGAGTTGGGTCATTGCAGATTTTTATTTGAATTTGAACAAAAAGAGGCCATAAAAGAGCATACAAGAATTAGTGGCTCTGGTGTTTGAATGTAAACTGTCTTTATCTTTGAAACATACATATTCGCAGTACTTGTAGCACAGATTCACCGTTGTTCATTTCATCTAAATCATGTAGCATGTTTCGAAATCATTTATAGATATTTAAATTATAAATATATAAAAATATATCTTAAATAGTTGGATAATACTGATGAGTTTCACGAAATATATGAATAAAAAGTGAGTTAACCAATTATTAACTGTTTATAAATATTTATCGAGACATGTACTTCATCTTTAACGTACCTCGCAAGACGATGATTCGTTTGAAATTTGTATGCTCTTTTAAGTCTTAATCGTATTAAATTACTTATTAGAGTTTTATGGACTCTAATAAAATATTAAGAGTTGTGATTCCATAAATTCGTGTAGCTATAATTTTCTTCTTTATAAATTTGGAAAAATTAGGGTTGGGCTCTCAACCTTTTTTGTGGGATAGCTACGGACACCGACCTTCAAAAGTGAAGTTTTTGGTCCTCAAATGTATTTAAATTGATCGATCTGGATCTCTCAAGTCCCAGTGGCTGAAACCATCAACGTAGAGATTAGAATCCCCCTGTGACTTTCATATGACATGACTCACAATCAAATTACTTTAACATTCATCTCAAAATCAACATAAAGTTGCGTTCAAGTGACAATTTTCTTCTTGCGAAGAAAAATAAATTAGAGATCGAAAAATAGAAGATTTATAACCACACCACGCTACAGTAAAAGTAGAAGAGTCCAATTTAGCATCCGTTTTTTTAAAAACACATTTTTCTCAAAATTCATTTTCAGTCACACATTTTCTCAATAAAATAGATTTACACGTAAATCCAAATATTTTCCTAATTTTTTTAACCATACATTCTTAAAAAAATCACTATTACAAAATACGTTATCAATCAAAAGGAGCTCAAACACACCCATCAATATTTTTATTTATGCATCTGTTTGGTGGGAATTAAAATCAATTTTTTAGTATATTTTAATAAAAATTGATTAAATGTATAATTAAAAAGTTGTAAAATTCAAATATGTCTCTATTTGGGCCACATTATTTTTTTCATTCTCATCTTTCTACTTATTTTCAACTACACGTTCTTCGATAAAATAATATTTTACATCACATCAATAATTTTCTTCTTTTTCAACCACATATTCTCTATCAATCTACTATTTTAAAATACAATTTTTCAAAATAATGTGGCTCAAACACACCATATATAATTAAAACTAATTATTAATTTTAACTTTGTTTAAAATTTTGATTTTAATGCCTATGAACATGGGCTATATTTACAGTGAAGATGGTGGCATGAATATGGGTAAGCGCGGTCCGTCTCAAGCCACGCTCTACCATTCATATATTGACACGTGGATACTGTTGTTCTTACAAGCATGTCAGGATATACGTACGTAATTCACTTTCATTGGTTGGTGTGTACTATAATAATCACAAGGTTACAACATTTGTTGTCATCGTCCTATTTGTCACCGTTATATTCATTCATTTTAAAAAATTGTTTACTACATGTTATCATTATATCCATCCATTTTAAAAAATTATTTTCTACATTACATGCTAGGATTTTGACAATACATTATTACCAACTATTGTTGTAAACCAATATTGTACACTTAAGATTTATTATAATCGCAAATTCGATCGATGTACTCTCATTCCCTTGGGAATCAAATTTTCATGAAATTGTCTAAAAACAAGGTTATAGTGATTGTACTTTAGAATTCGAATTTCATTTTCACTTTCGAATCAAACAGTGAAAGTAGAAATTGAATTAATCGAATATGACATTTTTCATGAAATTTAAATTAATCAAACGGATCCTAATTGTATTATCGTGAAAAATATTTTTTGGAATAATGATTTTATAAGAATGCGTTGTTGAAAAATATGATTTTTTTTAATTTACGTGTGATATTTTATATTGGAAAGCGTGTGATTGAAAATAGGTGTCCCGTCTATCATTGAAACGGTCACTATAGCAAGGTTGGATGAAAATCAGTTTGAGAAAAACGTGTGGACAGTACCTGGCTGATTGTCTTTTTAAGGTAAAGATGGATTATATCAGCATTACTTCTCAATTGATCATTTATTAGGAATATTTGTTAGCCCATTGTTTAGGTTAAAATCAATGGTCGAGCACACAGGTTTAAAGATGTCACTCTTTAAGTTTATACTGTCACGCAAGGCACACATTTAAATATTTCATGGCTTGACTTTGTTCCCGAGCCAAACTTACGATGTTGCGAATTGGCTTGACGCCCCGACCGCGTGGATTAATGAGTACTATAAAACTATTAACATGTGTTACCATTTGCAGCTCGACAAGAATTCATATGCAAACTAGTTCAAAATTATTCTTCACCCCGATACAACGTATGAGTTCATCACTTGTTAGTATTTGACATGAATAATGTCATTTATCGTTATGATGGTGAAATATCGATAATATGTCAATCTATATATAATAATGGAATTGAACAATTCAATTTTTATAAGAGAGACGAGAGGGTGCGGGGGGAGAGAAATATAAGGGATAATTGATTGTCACATCATCGCTGTTCAATTATCATGATAATAAATAGTATTACTCATTTGAGAATGTTACAATTTGTGTCTAACCTTATTTGTATTCTAGAGGAGGATACTTGCTTTAAGCTATTTGGAAATAATTTCGTTTTATAAATTGCTTTATTCTTATTTCTCAAATATTTACTATTTGTTTAGTAATAAGAAAAAATATATATAATGGACAAATGTCCTGCGTCCCCCAATAGTGGAGTGCCATTTGTCCATTATGGACACCCCTATGAATTTTGCTAAGTGTACATAGCAAAATCCCAAATACATTGCATAGACTCTAGATCATATTAAAGGGCAATGGCCCTGAATCATGGCCATCCAAAGGATCCCATAATCGAAAGATCAATAAAGTAAAGTTGATTGTACAGATAGCTTTGCCTAGAAGCTTTGCCTAGAAGCTTAACAGATGATGACGTGATGAGATTTAATTGACAGTTTTAAATCTATTTTCGGTGTAAAGCCCGATAAAAATCCTGACACTTAGCATCTTGTAAATCTGCCTGTACAAATAATTTTTCTCTAGGCCAAAAAGAGAACGGTTGGGCAAAAATCATTTCGAATCAGTCAAACCGATCAACTCAACCCAAACCAACTGGTTTGGATTGGGTTTTTAGTTCAATTGAGTTGGGTTCGGGTCAGGAAATCAAATTTTAGGTCGAATTGGGCTGGATTCCGAATTATATATTAAAACTCAATCAAACTCGATCCAACCCAATAAATTAAAATATATAAAAAAGAAAATTAGTACTTAAAACAAAAAACCTAATGATCAAAATTCTCTTTTGCCTCACGTCTCTTCCACCTCTTGTCTCTTTTGTCTCTCATTGTTGCTCGTGCCTCAGCTTATCGACTCTATTTTTTGACGTGATTTTTTACTAAACATTTGAATTGAAGAGGGGATTTTGTATTGGGTTTGGATGATTTAAAATTTTTAGTATTTAAGTTGAATTCATTTTATAATATACACATATTCAACATGTATTTAGATTAATTCAACTTGTATTTTTAATCATGATATAATCTATTTAACATGTTTTACAATATTTTTAATTTATATTGTTCTATTGGAATGTAACTTAACCCCGCAGATCATTGATCCAATTTCAATCGATTTAAGGCCTTTCAAATCACTCATTTTTAATGCAACTGAAATTAGTCCAAATTGAAATATTATCAAACTTTAAAATAATTATTCAAATTCAACGAAAAAGATCTCAATCTTTGAGCCCACAAAAAAATTATTCAACTTGAATTGGACTTAACTCCAAACCAATAAGCCCAACCCAAACCAACTCGAGTTTGGTCGATTTGGATTGGGTTGTGTTTCAATAGTGAATGTGCTGGTTTCGATTTAAATTATTGTTAAATCGAACATGTTGAATTGAATTTGAGTTGAGTTGGACTGAAAACCAGTCCAACCCAACCAACGCTCAGTCCTAAAAAAGTGTGTTTGGTAAAGGAAATAATACCTTTTAAAAAATCTTTCATTTTTCTTGACATGACTTTTACTATTTGCTTTTTTCATGTATACATAATTTAAATTTTAGTTTTGGCTTTGAATTAAGTGTTACTAGCAGGACAGGTCTTACTTTTAAAGAAGGATTCTACTCAAATAATTTATAATGATAATATTGAAGCACACACCTACTATTGGGATGCTTGTCCTCTGATGAAGCAACTCAAATCTTTTTCAAATCGCTGGCCATTGTAGGGAGTTTGTGGATGTCTTTACTAAAAAGAAATTTATTAGAATGATTATATTTCAGTCTTATATTCCTGTTTCAAATTTACATTCATGATAAAATGCTTGAACATGAATTTATATATATATATCGTTGATACGTGAACAACGAATGTCAGGTCCACTTACGCCAACTCAAGCAAATTTCGGTGGATGAACGTGAACTTTGGAGATGCTTCACGGTGTGAGACAAAAGTGTTCAAACACTGTTAGATGGAACAAAGATAATTGCATTAACAACAATCACCGATCGAATACCAAAATAAACCTATAAAAAGATCAACTAATGTACACGGAGAAAAACTAGATAATATGTATAGAATTTTGCAAGATCATTCTCATTAACAAGGATCAAGGATTCAAGAGTTTAAAGTCCAAGAATCCAGCCTGTTTTTAGTTACGGGAAGGCCTATTTATAGTGTTCCGACTGACCGTTGGATAAGAATCATGTGGCATTATCTTCTTGACCGAGACTTCACATCACTGTCTATCATACAATAAATATATTGACAATGGTTGATCCGCCCTATACAATAAACTGACATGTCTGACATTCTTTATTGCAAACGTTACATTAATCATTTCTAAAAGATCACCTAAAGATATTATAAGAGACAGTTTCAGCTTCACGAGCTTCAGGTGAATTAAGGGCCTTAGAGCAAGGTCCTTCGCGTGAAGAGCTTCGGCTTCTTCCCTTTCTTTGAGCAACGCTTCGATTTAAGAGTTTCAGCCATTCATATGATTTCTTCATCTGACCATTGGGTCTTTGCTGACTCTCCTGCCCACGTGGTTTGCTATGTGGCATATTGATTTGAGCCTCGGTAGCGAGGCGTAACAATATATATACATGTCTCTTTACAAATCGATTTTAAAAGTGAATTTTGTAAAAAAATAATTAAGAGATTTCGAAATTCAATAGGGTAAGATTTACAATATATTTCACGATTCTAAGAGCATCTCCAATGACAAGTAAGGTAAAAATTGCTCCAAATTCATTTATACCAAATATAGAGTTTTTTATTTAACTTTATTTTGACACTTGTTCACACTTTATAAAAATTGCTTCTTCCATCTATATCCTTATTTAATACTTTAATTAATTTATAATTATTTTAACATGATAGTTTTTTTTTTTAAATTCTAATCAATTAAGTAATAATTATTTCAACAATAAATTAAAATTGTTCATTAAAAGTCGAAATTTATAAATTTGATAATTAAAAAATTAGCACTTGAACAACATACACATTAAAAACGTAAATTAATGTACAATATGACATTTAACTAATTGGTCATATATGGGATGGATATATTAATTCCAATAAATAAGTGACAAAACGAGTTGATATTCTCATTATGTATAATTTTCCTTGTTCGTTTAATGTAGTTTTTATAACTTACGGTATTCTGTTTAGTGTCTTTTTCAATTTATTAATAAATGCAATATTTTACTTCATTAAATATAATTAATTACTTTTGTATAATATAGGGGTTGTTTGAGTCCTATTTTTCTATAAATTAAGTTTTTCAAAACTCATTTTCAACCACATATTATTCAATAAAATAATATTATACGTAAGTTTAATTTTTCCTTAAAACCACATATTCTCCACGAATCTAATATTATAAAATAGATTCTTTCCCCAACATGAGCTCAAACAAAGGCATAATTTGTAAAATAAAACTTGATTTAAGATAATTCAAAATAAAATTTAATGTAAATTAGTCTCAAATGGTTTACACCAAATTTAGTGTAACAATTGGAGAGATAAAGAATTAAATTACACAATTTGGTGTAAACTATTAGAGACGGTCTTAACTGGCCCACACCATGAAAATAATCAATTAAAAAATCACGTGACCAATCATTTAATTGCACAAGAGCAGTGGAGAAAAAACAATTAGAAAATTACTTTTAAACACACCTAAACATGTGCATTTAAATGACTGAAGACATTCCCTTGTTTCATCCCATTATTTTCAAATATATTTTCTTTATTTTTTCAATTACAAATTTTTTAATAAAATAATATTACACGCAAAATATTTTTCTAAATTTTTTGATCACACATTCGTCCTCGATTCACAGTTTCAAAATGCATTCTTATAGTAGGAAAGAAATAACCTTATCTTTTTTCCCTTTGTTTTTCTTCACCACTTTCTCTCATGGAAGTTGTAATTTACATTCTGCACAAACTTATCAACAAAATACACACGCACATACACACAAATCCCGCCTCCGTCTTCAACATCAACAAAACCACAATAAAACCCCTCACAAGATTCAACACTCAAATCACAACTCCTTCACGCTCCAACCATTAGAAACTCATTTTCCTCCCCCCATTTTTGACTCAAATACCATTCCACTCTACGTTAAATATCTGTCCATTTTTTCTTGTTTTTCTCAATGCATCCTTTATATATCGAGCACTAGCCACGGGACTCTCAAGAAAGAAGAGTTTTTAAACTTTTATTTCTTATAATTTTCATCTTCACGACAATTTTTTTTTTCAAATGTATTCTAAAGTATTTTGGTGAAGCTTGTTGAATTTTGGAGCCCAAAACTTGAAGGTTTTCTCATCTGGGATTCTAAAATTCGTCGATATAAACACAAAGTTAGGACCTTTTTGCGAATTTGAAGTTGAAAGCTCGTTGAGAAGGTACCTTTTAAATTTTAGATTGTTTGTCTTTGTGGTTGTTAATGGTATATGTTTCCAGGTTTGAGGATGTTTAGTTCCTGATAAGCTTTGTCTTCACTGGATCTTTTGTATATTTCGAGAACTTTATTTTGCAAGGTATTTAAGTTTACATATAAAAATTCAAGATTGAATGGATAATTAAGAGCACCTTTTGATGTGGGTAAAATAATTACTTTTATATGCTTTATTGTCATTCAGTAAATTTGTTTTCATCCAAGTGATAGTGAAGTTGCCTATGTTTTTTCAAATAATTTATCAAAGGAATGTGCTGCATTCGTGCTAAAATGTTTCTATACATGTAAAATTATGGGTGTCATGTTTGTTAATTTTTTTTTTCCTGTTAAAATTATGTAAACAAGTTTTCAAATTATGATATTCTGGTGTTTTGGAACTTTTGTAATTAGGATTGCTATTTTAATTCTTGTCGCCACTATGACCCTATTACAACTTAGGATTGCGACCATCTCAACATACCATTATCATCAAATGAACACTACTTTGTACTGATCCTGGCTTATCATAAGCCTATCAAAGCTCTTACTCAACAGCATTAACAAATATCAAGCTCACTTTAATGTTGATTTTGGATTACGTTGAGCCTAATTCTAATGCTCTTACTCACTCGAGCAATTTTCTTTTGTTATAGGGGCATACTGCGTATTCAGATTCTTCATTAGGTCGCTCTAATTTCTTACAATATATATCTAACTTGAGGGGACCATTTCTGATAGATACACCGACGAGAGGCGAGATATCTCCATTTAGTGAACACCTAAGACCACAAATGGATATAGCTCTCTCATTAAGGATGAACCACTATAAACCTGTGTGTTTGCTATTAAAAAAACAGTGCTATGGTAAGTGGGACACAATGACTTGGGCAGTGTAGATATTGGATAATTGCTAATAACCTAGGAATAATGCTGTTTATGATTGATATGATAGTACCATCTTGGTGTACATTAACAATGAGAAGATTTTGACTATATTTTTTACCATTTAAGTATCCTGTTCCCCAACTTGTGATGTTAAATATAACTTGCTTGATGCTGGCGAATCTCGTATACTTATCCGTTGGTGGTTGTCTGCTTGATTGCATGCATTTAGCCCTATGATTATTTTGGTAGGCATGAAGCTTTCGAGTCTTCCTGGTTTATGCTGAAATGATGTTCATGAAGAATATGCAGCAATTCTTTCCGTACGAGACATGCTTAGTAAGTCAATCAATCAAATCTCCACGCGCATGCAAACTAATATGTACTTTTCACATAACCCGTCCCTCTTCCTTTTCCACTTCTCAAGTAATTGTTAAACTTCTGGTTGGACAATATGATTAATCCATTGATACGGTGGTTCTTTTGACCTGAGAATGTTTTTGTTGATGTCACAGAGAAACTTGCTGTGTATACGAATAGTTTTAGCATTTTGCTGTTACATAGCTATTATAAAAAAATAATATTTGTATCAATTTTGTCTCATTATCTCCTTGTTACATGACCTGATTTGCACTAATATCTGTGAACACGAAGAATCCACTGTTTTTTCTTGATCACACGAACTGAAAAGGGATCCATGGTATTGTGACCTATTCCTCATCATTTGTTTTCTTCCTGAGTCTGAATTTTTTAAGTTGGCCTTGACTTTGAAAGGGTAGACAGGCTGCTTCCAAATAACAAAAAATATGTAACAAACTCTTTCCAGGTGAAGAAGTACTTCAGTTATTTGTGAATTATTTTTTTAGAAGCTAAGACCTTGTTGAACCAGACAGGTGTGACATCGGAGAGTAACATGGAGAACTGCTTTCAGCTTGCATTTTGCTAAAATGAAGAACACACAGGTTTACATTCGAACTTGTAAAGATCCATTTATTTAAGGGGAAAAAACACTCTCTTTCTGAGAGTTATTTTGTTTTTATTTGTTTTTCTTCACGTGATAACCTTGGAGTTACTTCACAGTAACTTTTATGATATGTTTTGGGTTGTTTTTCTCCTATGTTGTTCAGCCAAGTGATCTTTCCCTGAATAATATGACCGTACTTTGTATAAACTAATCTTTAAGCTTCTGTTGGTCCTTTGATAAGTGAGGGGAGAAAAAAGGAAAAAGGAAAGGCAAAGGAAAAGGAAAGTGTACGAGAATTGATTTTCCTGCTTTTCCTCTCCTTTGAAAATAGAGATCAAATATTAATATTTCTAGATATAGTTGAACATTGTTATAGATGCAAGGAAAATATGTATACATTTTAATGTTTCTTGCTTTTATATCGTGTTTTAATAGAACCAAAAAAATAAATAAATAAATAAAATCTTTGGCATCTTCCTTCAATTTTCTTGCTGAAATCCACCAAAAGAGCCTTACTTTGTCAAGACGTTTAGTTGCTATAATGTAGCTATAAAAATTGTATTCAAACATGAAAAAGTTCGCCTGAATTGAATATGTACATGCTATGAGTATTCTTTATATTTAATCTTTTTCTACTTGATCTGAAGCATTTTTATCTTAGTTTTACTAACTCGAAGAACCATTTTTACAGGATCCACAGAACACACTTGAAATAAAGCCTAGCACTCAGGTTTCTCATGAGTCCGAAAGTGAACGACAAAATAATGATGCTAAGATTCCTTTACCGGAATCTGGTTCATTTTCAGCATCAAGCAATGATAACAGAAAAGTTTCACGCGAAGACATTGAGCTGGTAAGGCAATTGATACTTTACTTCCTTTAGTATTCTTTCTGGGATCATATAATGAATTTAACCTGCAAAGCTGTAACTTGATTTATCATCGTAATCTGCTGTAGGTCCAGAATTTGATAGAACGATGTCTGCAATTGTATATGAATAAAGATGAGGTGGTAAAGATCCTGTTGAATCGTGCCAGGATAGATCCTGGGTTTACAACATTGGGTAAATAATCGAATGAAGTCTTCTATATCATTGCCATTTGTCTATTATCATTAGTAGCTGACAATCTCATTATAATCCAATTACCACGCTAGAGCTTATGTGTTTTCTGTTGCTTTCTGATCCTTGTTCTCTCTTAATACAGTGTGGCAGAAATTAGAAGAAGAGAATCCCGAGTTTTTCAGGGCTTACTACATAAGGCTTAAATTGAAAAAACAAATAATCTTGTTTAATCACTTGCTAGAACATCAGCATCATCTAATGAAATATTCAATGCCTACGAAGGTTTCTTTGGCTCCAATGCACAATGGAATTCATTCAATGCCAGGTACATATTTCTGTCAATTCAATTTGAAGGGTACAACTAATTCTATGATTTAGTTTGAGCTTTGGTACTGAGATTTATAAATTTTAATTGAGTCCATATCTATTACAGTCATAGAGGTGCCCACATCAAGTGTGTCCAGTTGACAGTTACACTCAAATTCTCATGTTGACATGTGTCAATTTGTATGTTATGTTTCTAAATTGTTGTTCTTCATAAATCTATATTAACTTTATGGTTATGGGGTTTCTATTGAGAGAGTCGAATTGAAGGTTGCATATATAAGGTCTTTTCTCTACCCAAATCTTTTTCGGTTATTGTTTTTGAAACGATAAGCTTTGACACGAGGCATGGAAAATAGGAAATCATTTGATGCCAAGGTCGTGGTATTTACAGCTGAACTTGACATGGAACCAACTACTCGTGCTTTTTTGGCAATCATGGTCATAGAAATTCCATCTTGTGCTGTCTCTCTCTCTCTCTCTCTCCCTCTTCCAATCCCTTCCTTCTCTCCCTCTGCTAATTGAAGAAAAAAATAGTGGAATGAGGTCAATGAAGGTCTAAAATATGTAACTACTATGCATATTGAACTCAATGATTTATATCATATATCATCCTTATTCAATGCCTTATTTTTAGTGCAGTTAATAACTTACCCATGGGATACCCTGTCATACAACAGCCTCCAGTTCCCGCTACAGGGCAAGCTCACATTGATCCTATGGGATATTCTACATCTGGTTTGCATGTTGTTAATGGAGTTCCTGCTCCAGGCAATTTCCATCCAATGCAGATGAATTCTGGGACTGAGTGAGAATTTTTTTCCTTTTGGCATTGCTTTTCCCTTTTCCAATTGATATCTGAAATTTGACAGCAATACTTGTTTCTTTTTCCATCTAATTCCCTAAACCTCTTCTATTATTATTCCCATCACATCATGTTTGTCTATATAAAGAAGTAATTCTGACTCCTATGGTTTATAGCATTACTTGACGCCTTGACGGATACTAATCATTTGCACACTAACTCTCCTTCTAACTGTTGTTATGTTTCTTCTCTCGGCAGTATGGTGATCGACACCAATGCAGCTAATCTGTCTCCCGCTATGCCACCTAACAATGCCATGTCCTCCATGTCAGATATGCTTGTGAGCCCCAAATCAGAAGCATCCAGTGGTCATTTCTCCTTCGGTGCATCAGAGATATCAGGCATGGGAGTTGACACGTTAGGCCTCGACACAGCATTTACATCTGATGTGGCAACTTCAGTAGGACTGCAGTTACCACCAGAAAATGGTGATGGGAATTCTAGAGACTCCCTTGGATCCTTTGCTCAGATCCCTTGGAATTTCAGTTTTTCGGACCTAACAGCGGATTTATCGAACATAGGAGGTATCTTTTCAAACAAAATCTGATCTAGGTCATGTACCATTTTTATGCACATTGCTGTGTATTATTTGACCATGACTTGGTTCCACTTTGTCGTATGTGAAAAAAATACTAGGCATAGTAGAAGTTGGTAGCAAACTGCATATTTTTTTCGAAGAACTGTTGGGAAATACTTGGTGAGTTCTGGATTACAAATGGTATTATCACAGCTCCAAAAGTAAATTTTAGATAAGCATTGCCAGAAGAAAGTTGGTTTTTGGGGGAATTGCTAATGGAAAAGAAACTTAAATCGGCTACAGGATTGACACTGTTTTGCTTTCGTTTTAGTTGAACAATAGGCCATGCTATAATTATTTGATGAACTCCTAATTTTACTGTAAACAGAGATACATAGAATAATCAAGGAAGAAAAATCATTCTGAAATCCTTAAATACGGTGTAGTCATAATATGTGTACCACATTGCAAGTCCAATGACAAACATTTATCTTCTATTTATTGTCTTAAACATAGCAGATCTCGACCCTTGAAAGGGTAGTCTCGGTTGAATCCTTGTAAATGGCATTTTCCTTAGAAATAGTAATCTTAGATGCAGAAGAAAGAGTTCGGGTATAACTAAATACAGGACCAGAGATGCATTCAATCATCTTTCACGGAAATGAGCCTAATATAGTAAGGCTAATTTTTGTTGAATGAATATATAGCTGTTTTTATGGTAGAAAGATTCGTGGTTAATCACTTCAGATTATATCCTATAATAGTGCTGTGTATCTGCTTTCATACCACTATTAATGCATGTAAACTATTGCCTTTGTTCTTGATTTCCATTCCTTCCCCTTTTAGATGCCGATGCCAAGTTTGTTAAGATTAAGACTTCGCTCTCCTTTAGATGTAATTGATGATTCCTGTTGCTTAAAAATGTTCAGATCTAGGAGCTCTTGGAAACTATGATGGTTCACCCTTTTTGCCTTCTGATTCAGATATTTTACTCGATTCTCCAGAGCCAGAAGATATTGGTAAGAAATAAACAACTCTTTTCCTTGCATTTTTTTTTTGTTGAAATCGGTGAAGTTTGAGAACATAAAAACTTGTGACATTCAAATGAATTTCTTGATATGCTATTTACTCACTGAAATTCTTATGTGAAGCACTTTTTGCATAAAAAAATGCCACTTCTGTTATTTGTACATTCTTATGAAGCTAATTTTTGCTTAAGAATAATTGTTGCTTCCACTAATAATTGTTCATTCATGAGAGAAGGCTTGATGCCAGAAACGAACCCTAGGGCCTTTAAGCTCTTAACTTCTATAATTGTGTTTTTAAAACACTTAAAATGTAGCCAAGACCATTTAGTCCCTAGGCTCATTCTTCAAGTTTTTTGCAGTAAAATCAGATTGATTGAAAAGAAATTTGGTTAAATTTAATATTCCCTTTCTCCAGTCTCCAGTTGCCCACTGAAAACTGGATTCATTTGAAACCAGCTAAGCGTTAATACTTCGAATTTGGAGAACTCAATGATGACATAATCCCATATGTGAAGATGGATAGACTACAAAAGTTCAGTTGAGGGCAGTCCTAAAGTTAATAAAAAGGCTTAAATTTCGATGTAACCTTTGACACGTGCCTTAAATAAATGTGGTAAACCAATTTCTAGAAACAGGTGATGTCGCCAATCGCAGCACCACTGACTTCAACATGAACCTAGTCTACTGTTGTTGTAATAATACTTGTGCAATGTACGTAACACAATAACTTCTTGATGCTTGCCAGAAAATGTTGTTACTGTTGCTCATAGCTGTGGCTTGACTTTGTTTCAGTTGAGGATTTCTTTGTTGATTCTGTTCCCGGCCCACCACGCCTACCGTCTGACGAGGAATCCTAGCATAACAACAAAAACTCAGCCTTATTCTCGATAAATTTGGGATCAGCTGCATGAATCATTTTCCTTTTTGTTTAGAACAACTTAATTCTGAACTACCACAAGCCAAGTTAAGAGGACAAATCCTTGTACACCATTCTATTTTGTTCGTTGCTAGATTGACGGGGAGATTTAAAGAAATTAAATTCTTAGCAACTACTGCATACCAAGTTAAGAGACGGTGAAGCATGAGGTGAAATAGTCTTGAACTTGGGAGTTTAGACTAGGATGAGATTCTATTGAAGACAAAGCTTGTCTAAAGCTTATGGGTTGACCAATTTAGGCGTCACAGCTTTTGGGTTGGTAGCTGGCTCTTTTCTGTGGAAGCAGTTGTGTTATAGTAGTTCCCTTTTTGTAATCCTATTTAGACGATGGCAATTGAACATGATAATCTCCAAGAGCGAGATCTTTTCGTGTTATGTTTTGTTGACACAATAATATTTTTTTATGTCAGACGTTTAGTCATTTCAGTTTAATATACATTTTTACATAAAAATTATGTATATTGAATATGTAATAGCTAATACAAGTTGATAAAGGTTTAATGCCTTGACACTAAACAAATATGCTGTGATGTCTACCATGATCAAATTCATGAATTCCAATATCTTTTAAATTACTACAAACTTTTATCTGTCAAATCGATAAACTTCTGGCTTCATACTTTGAACAGAAGGCTGTCCCGAGCTTTATGCACGGGACATAATGTTGCTCGAGATTGTACTATAAAAAGACCGAGTACAAGCCTAAACATAAGAGAGGGAAAAATGTAAAAAAATAATGAAATTACAGCAATAAACCAGAACATTATCGAATATATAGCTGGTGACAACAAAGTGGGCAATTCTTCTGGTGAAGGGATGGATTTAAGGCCCTCAGATTGCTTATTTGCTGGTTTTGTACATATCTTCAATGACATTCTGCAGTTCAACATTCATCTGAGAGTCAGCTATAGACATTTTTCTACAATGACACCAAATATTTTTAGTATCCCACAAGACACAGATTTTGGATTCAATTCTTGTTATCTATTTATGAAAAATGTGTACATGTTAGACGTTTAATGAAAAAAGAATTTGTTTTGAAAATAAAAATAAATAAATAAATAAATGCATTCCTTATATAACAGCTTAATCTTTTAGATAAGAAGGTGGACACAAACCTTGTAATATTTGAAAAATTGGGCTCTCTTCTTCTTGTACGTCGGTGTCAGAAGATCACGTTCCATGTCAAATGGCGTCGGGTCAAGGTGGACCTCTTTGACAAACTCAAATCCCTTCAACTGTTAACAGAACCAATAACTTAATCATCATTCAAATTTTAGGCCATTATTGGTATTAGAAAAATTGATCCCAATCTTTGTTTTTCTCTTTTATACTGTTTTTCTTGTTGATCGGGTTTGCTTTAACAACCATATACGAGGTGCCAAGCAATACGGGAGAAAAATTGTACACCGAGAGAAGAAACCGGAAGCAAACCTTCTTTTCTTTACCGATCTTGTTCAGTTCTCCAAGAATATATGCTTTAGCTTTTGGATTTTCACATAAGCTAGTGAAATCTCCAGCAATTCCATTAGCTTCAGCCCAATGTTCAAGAGCTTCCATACTTGGGTTGACAACAGCAACAAGAAATGACTCATAGCTATTGCCATAGATCCATATCTGATACATGAGCAGAAGAATTCCTTCAGATATTGAAATGAAAGTGGACACAAGTAACAATAAAACAACTAAAAACAAAAAGCTAAGGGTTGTTCTCTTTATCATTTTCAAGCAGTTTTCTGTTTTCGATTTTTCAAAATAGTGAAAAAGCGTTTTCTTTCCCATTTTCGAAAACAAGTAAAAAATTTACAAAGAAAACCCAAAATGACAAATTTGTCGTTTCGGGTGTTTTCAGTTATAATCTAGTCAAAATTTTCTTTTGGGTGTTTTCAAAACAATTTTTCAAAATATAAAAAAGAATACATTTTCAATAATCTCAAAATGGACACTCAAAACACAAAACTCAAAATGAATTCAAAACTCAAAACACAAAACTGAATACAAATAGAACAGCCCTTAAGCTTCTTTCTCAATAAATTTGAAATCGGCTACATCAATCATTTTCCACTATTCAGTTTGGTTCATTGCTAAATCTAATGAAAAATGTAAGAATAAAAATCAGAAGGAAGCTACATTGCAGCAATACCTTTCCCAAGTATATATTATAGAATGAAATAACACGTTATGAAGGTATTTCAAGTTGTTCCAAAGGAGAAAAGAAACACACCGCGTCAATATTATATGCAAGAGAGTAAATGCTCTCCAGATTCTCAACCGATATGTATTCTCCTTGGGAAAGCTTGAAAATGTTTTTCTTGCGATCAATTATCTTCAAGCTCCCATCGGGCTGCCATTCGCCAACATCCCCTGTTGCAAGTCTAGCGTGAGCAATGAAACAAGTGAAGAGAACGATGGGATACGAAAAATGATCTTTCGATCAAATAAAATGAAAATAAGTAAGCTAAGAGTTACTTTCAGACTAACATTGTATGGAAATAAGCTAAGAGTTACCTGTATGGAACCATCCATCGACGAGAACCTCTTTGGTGAGATCTTCTCGCTTGTAGTATCCTGTGAACAAGCACTTCCCCCTAATACATATTTCTCCTCGAGGAGTACTTGCAAGGGCGTCGTACGCCATTTCAGGAACAGATTCCAGGCACACGTCTACAACTGGCAATGGCTGGCCTACTGTACCAATCATGGACATTTCATCTGGTCGTGCAACGAACGATCCAGCACAGGTTTCTGTTAGACCTACAAAGCAAAGTGGAAAATTATTGTTTCAATTTTAGAATGCCGTAAGTGAACCATTTGTTGCTCCATTGGAGAGTAATAGTAAACTTCATCTCCCACATCATCAACAACTGATAAAGATTGATACGACTTAAATTTGAAAGATATAGTACGTACCATATCCTTGAAGAACATGAGCACATGTTACAACTCGTAAAAATGTTTCCACATTGGAAGAAAGTGGCGCTGCTCCAGAAAGGATAAGACGTAATTTCCCTCCTAGACCTTCTTTCACCTTTATATACAAATAATTATAAATTAAAAGGTCATAAATTCATTAGAGACCTTCTTGATATACTTGTTCGAAAGTTAGCCAAAAGAGAAAAGAACAATAACAACAGATGGAACCAGCTCTTCTTCGTACCTTGCTAAAAACAATTTTGTCGAATACTGGAGCTGCTTCTACATGCTTATAGCCTTTACTCATGTTTTGCAATTTGCTGCAAATTTGAAAGATTTTGATGAATACAGATAGAGAAATGAACTCCAAATCCACGCTCGCAGTGATAAGCTGCAGTAAGTAAAAC
This sequence comes from Fraxinus cuspidata, assembly GCA_903798385.1. Taxonomy (NCBI): domain Eukaryota; kingdom Viridiplantae; phylum Streptophyta; class Magnoliopsida; order Lamiales; family Oleaceae; genus Fraxinus; species Fraxinus cuspidata. Next base: position 25,372 of record CAIGRP010030017.1, read on the forward strand.
TCTGGAGTGCATTCATTATCATTGTCCTAAACTATTTTCGGTAATAAGATAGTTTTAAAGACAAGGTACCTTTTGAATACAGGGAAGAGTGAAGCACTTACTAGGAATAAGCAAGGTTGAACAGTGCATGTTTGATGACCCCTGTCGAAGAAATCTTTTCTACCAAACCTGAAAATTTCGGAAGTTACAAAATTGAGCTCATAAATTCATATACCATATCAGGAATAGTGTACTTTTTGTTTTTTTCTGGGGTGGTGTGGTTACACATAATTCTCCGAAAACATCAACTTACTCCCTAACGAAACTGTTTTAGACTTAAATTTGCCAAGCTCCTAGACTTCTTTTGTGCCTTTTTGTGTCACTTTTCTTTTCTCTTCTGTTTCTGTGTGCGGAATTTGTTCTACTTAGTCTGTGTTGGGGTGGGGGCTTGATGTTTTCATGAAATCTCTGAAAAGCTAATGCATAAAAATTAGCATAGAACCTGAATAAATCCTGTCCAACACACGAGGAACAGCACACAGTACAGTTGGTTTTAACTCTTTGATGTCGTCAATCAACTGTTTAATGTCCTGAAGCTTGCAGATTGTTGATAAAACTCCAAAATGGCATTTTCTTTTGATCCAATTTTTTTTCTCTTTGGATTATCTGTTGGGATGTTAAAATTATTAAGCAACAACAATCAATTATGATTCACTTACCTTATGCCAAAATCCGATTGAGGCACCTTTTGAGATAAAGAGTTCCTCAATGACTCGATCAAATATGTGAGCTAAAGGGAGATAGGACAAATATACATCCGTCTCACTAAACTGTCAATGATAATACAACACATTTCAAGCTAATCGTCACCAACCAGATGCAAGAATATTTAAGAGAAAAATGTTCTAGTTCACCTCTTCGTTCATGCTCTCTAGATGGTGATTTACTCCAGAAACGATAGAAAGGATACTCTCATTGGAAATCATTACTCCTTTTGGATCACCTGTCGTTCCACTTGTGTACATTATCGTGCAGATATCTGTCTTCTTCTTTATTGGAATATCAAATTGCTTGTTCAATCCCTGCAGGAAAATATGGACATTTAAAGGAGATATCAGAGTTGGACTGAATCACTAATGTTAATAGATTGTGTCCACGATAATTTTGTGAAGCAATTAAAATCTTTCGTGTCACTGGATGTTAATCTACTTGTTATGCAGATCATCGTCAATATTGCCCATGTTTGGCGAATGTTTATAAACGGTCAAAACCACTTTTTATCCACACGTATTTCGTAAGACCCATAAGTAATACTCACTTATCCACCATTCATTCCCATCTATTTACAGCTTAAACCATTTATAAGCACTTCTCAAACAAGCTTATCAAGTTCAAACCTTCTCGTACCTATTTATCCCATATTCAAAACGGAACGTTTCTTTATTAAAAATGACGCAGAACTGTAGACAGGACCATAAGTCCCCCTCGATGGATCCAGGAATTAGATAATACAGGTGAAGCAGAATCCTAATCCCATTGGGAATAGTAAAATGAACTCCCTGAACATGTCTTCTGTTTAAGTAGGCAAACAACTTGAAGGTAATGCCAGAATTATAAGTAGCTTACCAGAAGCAAAAAGTCATTCCAAGAATATATTTTTACACCAAAATTTCCAGCCGCCTCCTTCTGTTCGAAAGTAACATTTCCAAAGCTTACAAGAGCTGTATGTATAACAGAGGATAACCTTAGAAACTTAATTGGTTCTTCATATCAATTTACATAAGGACATCTGTACATGGCATGCTCTTACTTTTCAAGTATTTTTTGGTGTTGGGAAATGTTTTCAACACCTATGGCAATAAAAAGTGAAAAAGTCAGCCGAAAAGGCAAAATGGTAAAGTGGGTATGTAGGAGAAAAAGAAAAGAACAACAGAATGCTGCGATCCTGTAAAAGTTTGTTACCTCTGAAATCTTGTTGTCCTCTACGAATACTAATGAAATCTCCGCATGACAGATGATATATTCAACTGCACCAGCACCTAAAACCACAACCAAAAGGTTATGGATATCATAATCCCCATATAGGGAAAGAGGAGAGGTGGATAAATGGACTTGCCTAAAGTATCATATAGCGGAACACAGTAAAGACCATGAGCATTGCAAGCCTGCGTAGTAAAACAAAATTTACTTTTCTAATCAAGGAGTGTGTAACAAACTAAGAACCAAAGAAATCACATTTTCCTCAGGAATTCTCCTTACTATGTATTCAGTTACTTTGCAATTATGTATTTTGCATCACCATTGAAAATTGAAGACTTTCGATCAACACTTACCTGCATACTTATAACCCAGTTCGAGCAATTGGCACCATAGATTCCACATCTACCTCCCTACACGAGCACATGGATCGTAATTTGTCAAACTTCTAAAACATTAGTTACGTGCACGGAGACTGCATTTCCTTAAAATAGGATCAGAAACAAATGCAAATGGAATGAAAACTAAACTTTCAGATAATGTGATTCAACACCGTGTAAGCCTCACCGCCATCTATTGCTTTAAATCTACACTTGAGATGCATACTGAAGACTAAATCTAAGCTAATATTTGCTTTTAGACGAGGCAGTTCAATAGAATTGAATCAAGAAAACTAAAATCTTGCCTGTTCAACACCGCAACTGCGAAGAGAGACTCCAACTTGTAAAACTAAATCATGAACTTCTTTGTAAGTTGACCACACATATTCACCAGTCTGCAAATACTCCAATATGCAAAAAAAAAAAAAAAATTAAATTAAATTAAATAGTAAAATTTAGCATATTTCAAAAGTGTAATAAAAATACTAACCAAACATACCTTCCCATTGACAGTTTCACGCTCACCAAGCATTCGGTTATTCGGGTATTTCTTTACAGATTCACTGCAATAATGGAGCCAAAAATAATGTAATAGTGCAAATCTGTTAGTAATCTCACCTTTAAATGTTGAAAATAGTTTGCTATTTAAACAATTATTTAATCTGAGTTCAATTTATAATATGCATCATATGCATGGATGCATAGAGAGATTCAAATGCAGAAAACCTGCTAATGGACGCCCGAACTAGGATCCGACCATTGTCTTGACGCCTAGTCGACTGGTTAGACCCGAACCAGAAACCATGTAAGTTCTATGTGATTTCTGATGACCCGACCCGCTTACACATCTTTCCGAAAATTTTCAAGACTTCTTCAAGCTGGTACTGTTAAACTACGATGCTAAAATTGAAATGTTTGAACTCTTACCATTCTTGATGTAGAACTAGAATTTCTTGATGCTAATGCTAACAAATCTTCTCAATTTTATGAATATTAAATAATATCTGATGATCACGTCACTTTTCTCTACTTTTTAACGACACAATCAACTAAAAAACACTTTTCAAAGAATCTTTATCGAACAAGAGCTAAATTAGGTCGACGCACAAGGGAGCAATATATAACACAGCTAACGAGGCAAGGCACAGGCTGGGCAGCCTACCTTTACATCTTTATGTAGGTGGTGGGGAGTGAGGACGGAGTTTCGAAGAAAACTCACCTAAACATATCCCAGCAACTCTCAAGACCTTGATCCAGTGGCCTAAATCCATCCTTCGCCAACACATTTCTGTAAACTGGTCCAACAGATGGTCTCCCATCTTTGGCTTCTCTTGCCTTTTCAATCTCCACTATCAACTTCTCTTCTGCCATATTCTGTGTGTATTTTCAGATGCAACTTTGAATGCTTTTTGCAGCTGTATGTATTTAAAGAGAGAGACGATGTAGTAACTTCTGTAAACTCCAAATTGGGTGACCAAATTCATCTGACATAAATATATATATGTTCATTTTCTTAACCAACAACACCTAACGCTCTCATTCACTCCAGTTTGAATTTCAGATAGAAGAAACACTTCTCTGCCTTGTGCTTACGTGCAAGCAATCAAATGTGGCTGAACTTAATTTGATAGATATACGTGCCTTTTGCCAACCTCTCTCCGTGAATATTGTTATTTGTTAAATCTCCTCGTATAAAGTTTTTAAAATATTTTGTGAGGTTTAAAAGTTAAGTTGTATGAACGATGAACGGATTATTTTTAGTTTTATTGCGCGCGAGTAAATTTTTTTTTTTTTCATTCGACTTTTTTCTTAAATAGATGACATTAAAACTTGAACAAGAAATAAGAGAATTTGAATCACTTTTCTATATATAATTCCAGAGAATTCAGTTCATAAGTTAAAAATAAATTAAAAAAAAAAAAAAGCATTGATAAATTGCAATTTAATGTCCAACTTTTCACGAAAGTTACAATTCTGTCGACCAATTTTTTGTCGTTTTTTTTTTCCTTGACATTTAATAATTTAACATTCAATCTCTCTTCACGGCTTCTGTTAGTTTTTGCCATTAACTTAGTTATGTGACCTACACATGCCCTTTTAATTTAAGTTTTTGACATGTTGAACTAAACAATATTGAATACGACAATAAAAAGTTTTGTCACACGTATCTCTTCTTTAATCATATCCAGTCTTTCCCAAATCAATATATTGATAATTTTATTTCACTAATCCTCTTTCAATGATGTTGCTTTTTTGGTCAACGGTTAAATCCTCTGTGATTCACATATATAGGAAATTAGAGCACAAAAATGCAGAAATTTTCAATCATATGGAGAGAGTCAGGACTTGGACTTCTACATCCCCTCCAAGCTCCCTGCTGAATATAAACTAAAATATAAATTAATGGAAAAGAAGAAAGACTTGGAATGCAATAAACTCACAATTCTATATATTCTGAAGTTCCAGAGAAAAGTATTTTGAAAGCGTTACAAACGATATGAAATGAACTGGAGTCGACTCTAAATCTCTAATTATATACTTATTTACACTTCGGTATGTTACAAGCACGTATCTTATACTATGGGTATCAAGCATTTGAAGAATGTAACTTGGAATCAGTCGGTCGCTTACTGTTCAGCAAGCCAGAACCCGATGCTTCAGTGTGAGACGAGGCCGATGCATTTAGAGGCTGGAAATTGGTATTCCCTACAAACCAGTAGAGAGCCCATTTCAAATTGCAGAGAGTGTACTTCAGAGCTTTTGTCCAATTTTCCTGTTTATTGAAGCTTTGTGTAATGGAGTAATTTTCGACCTTGTCATTTTCAATCCTGCAAATACGTTGCCAATGACAAATATTATAATGCAATATATACCAGATTAACACAATGGCATATTTGGTACACTGGACTATATTATAGATCTTTAGTGTCTTTACATTTTCTAATACTATCCAGCCATACCAAACATCCCTATATAAGTTTTGAGCTCTGCACTAAGCAAGCAAAAACAAATTTTAGGACATAATGGACATTCAAAACTATTCCTACACTCATCAGTGCAAAGAAATTCGACAGAAAACATGACATGATTGCAACTTCTTTCACACAATCTGACTACAAGAGTCCAATGTCGCCCTGATGCACATTCAAGCCTCGACTTACTTTACTAGACAAGAAACCAGTGGGATTCTCCAATTCCATTGCCTTAGGTGGGCCACGTTGGCTTCTCAAGTAACATATCTACACATCCACTTTTAGCTCCCCAAAAAGTTTCAATCTTCTGCTACTTTATTATCTAGAACAGTCACTTCAATTCAAAATGACCTCCAGAAGGAGAAGTAAAATTCTCAAGAGGAAATCTGCCAATTACATTTTGTGTACGTGATTTGCATATCTTGTCTGAGTAAGGACAAAAACACCAACACACCATAAAACCATGCAAAGTACTGTCCAGCATGGTCCATCCTTTGTGATCTTTATACAGTTGCATTACTTGTTTCAGTTAAGTTTTCTTGGTCAATTTAACTTTTTTTACACAATCATACTTATTTTGGTTTTTTCAGTAATTTCAAATTATCAACTTTCAAACAATAGTTTTTCAGTTCAAAATTTCCCACTTTCCAAACATCGTTTGTTAACATCAAGTAACTTAAAGATCGATTTACTGCAAAAAACGGTCACATTATCCTGAAAATTCGACGAGTGAGAATTGAAGTGGGAGAGGGAAAACTTAGCATAACACTAAAAAAAAAAAAAAAAAATTAGAAAAGCTTATAATGGCTACAACATAGAATTATGAATTTCATTAGACAATTATATCTCCATCAAATAATTCCATGAAATAAGATGCACACAATCGCTTACTTGTACGGAAGCTTAAAACATTTCTCAGGAGAAACATTGTTTTCTACATCCTTTGCCTTTGCAAACTCAGCAAACTCCTTCAGGCAGGTTAAGAACAATGTCATCGCTTTGTCATAGCGAGTACTCCAAAAAAGATTGACAGGACCAAAGCTGAGAAAACTCACGTTAGCTGACTAGAATGACCAGAAGATGACAAAGTGCAGAATTTAAAGAAAATTACATTATTCAGATACACAGATTACAGATGATCAAGTATATATTACACGAGCAAGAAACCCATAAAATGGCTGGGATGAGGAGCAATAGGTGAACAGAAAAAGAAGAATCTGCTTAGCCAACAATAAGATTTGGGATTGAAGGGAGGTCAAGTTTGTTCAGTAACTCCAAACAGCCAGAGAACATGTAAATTGAAAACATATTTTTGTTTTGATGAGATTAGATACATTAATAGACTTTCAGTTTGCATATTAATAACAATTACAATTAGACTGAATTTTTCCTCCCCCGAAATTTCTCTTCTATAAGCAAAGAAGAGGAAGGGGCAGATTGGATACAAACAGAACCTTTGGAATCAGTCCCCAAAGCAGCAAAACCTTATTTAAGAATTAACCCACCACCACAGAAAAAGAGGGGAAAAAAGTAAAAAACACACACATAATGGCACAATGGTGGACGTTCGGACAAGCTGTATTCAGTTCAAAAAGAACAGGTCCTTGATCCTCAACGACCCACATAAAGCACAAGGAAATAAGGATAAATTGGCATGTGTCACTCTAAACAGAGAACCCTTATGAAATTCGAAATTCAGCTTACAGTTCATAAGTATTGCCGCTGCTATCCATTATGCGAGGATAACTTCCCATGGGAATAATTTTAATTTGATATCTGGATAACAGCAAATTAAGGGCACAACAATTCACAGAGACAGTAACGTGGTTCATTTGCAGGAATTTCAGGATTCTACATTTCCATTCCCAGCAACGAGATACAAATCCCATATCATCACTGCTTCAATACTGGAAATAAAATACAGTAAGAAACCAAGGGAAGGAACAGAAAATAAAACCTTTAGTCAAGTACCAGTAATGTCAACTAGTGGGAGCAAGGAAAACAATTCGTGCTGATTATTGTCAAAATGACAAAAAATTTAAGAATGAACGCCTCTTCTAATATTACATCAATCTGACAAGGCTAAAGAGAAAATTCCAAATGGCAACAAAGTTTTAAGACCTGATCTGGGGACTAAACCGACTTACTGACTTCATCACCATGCCTTATAAAACATGGTAAACTAATTTCTTCAATGGTAAAAATATATTTTATGCTGGTTTCTGACAGAGATTGATGATGGTGCCTTAAAAATCATGGTAAACTAGTTTCTTCAATGGTAAAAATATATTTTATGCTGGTTTCTGACAGCGATTGATGTTCCAGTGTTTTTATTCCCCATATCTTAAACTTCATTGTTTAATTAAGTTTTTTACACTATTATTAACTCTTTGTAGTCCAATATCATGAAATCCTTAGCATGAGTCCAGGAACACACGCCATCAACAAAGTGAAGAAGATATTATATAAATAGAGAGATAATAAGCAGGTTAAACATTTTTGCCTCAGGAAACTAACACTACTCACAGTAGCAGATTTAACATAAAGCCTGAGAATAAGGCACGTGAAATTATAGAAGATTCTTTTGAACTGCTTCATAAATTTATAGAAGGATACCGAAACTTTGGCCTGAAATATTGAGACATCGTATGGAGGAGAAGGCAAGCTTGGCCCCACGCAGCATTTATCTCATCCCATTCAACCTAATAATAAGCATAAAAAAGTGAGAATTTCAATCAAAATCAGTTCTTCATAAATGTGCAATACCATAAATGCAGAGAAGTTCTTCAACCCTCTTGACTCCATGTTTTATTTAAAGAGAAAGCAGGGTCTGGAAAAAGCTTTAATCATATAGATTCGGGAAGAAATTATACATTTCAACTTGACTATACATAGCTATGTGCGATAGATAAAGAAGACAATACATTGTCATATCAAACAAACATTATCAAATAAAATGCACCTTACTTTTGCATACCGGAATCTTAGGAAGTCTTCCCAGGCGGAAGTTGTTAATCGTTCCAAAATCTCCATCATACCAGATAGGGAAGGCATCATTGAGCACATTCGTATGTTTCAACAACTCTAAATGAGCTTGCGAAACTTCAATCTTGGCCATAATTGCATCTGTCTCTTCCTGTTGACCAAATATTTTGAATTGTAAAATTTACAATAGCTTTCATCTAGAGATCATCTAAACAATTTTGGGTTCTAAGGTATAGACAGTTGGAATCCCCCTTCCCCAAAGTCACATCTTTCCAGCAGTGATAGGCTAGAACCAGGTACCCAGGGAGGGGGATGAATGTGTCCAATGATATAATAGCAGAACCAGACCTGATGTGTGGTCAATTGAAACTGATAGTTATTGAATTCCTGCCAATACCTGGTAAAGATAACAGATACAATGACCATGAAACCAAAAAGTTTAAGGTTCGTCCAAACATAACATTTTTTGAGAGGAAAAAAGCTGTAAACTAAAAGAAAAAATCTTACAAATACTTAACTCACTGCACTACAAACAGTTCCAACACCCGAATCTCTATTAAGATTATGAAGCTAGTCTGAGGCTTACCGCTCCTCCAATTCTTTAAAGCGACTAGATTTTAACTCTAGTTCCTTCAGTTCAGCAGTGACTCCTGCACATTGCTTCTCTGTTTCTGCAATAGCTGCTTCAAGTTTCTGTTCTTCTTCTTCTATCTAAAACACAAGGCGTTCACACAACAAGGTGTAGATAAGTTAACAAATGTACCCATTTATGACAAAGTAAAGATTTAAACTCCATGTAGATGTATTCAGCAAAATCTTACAATTGGCAGTAACACATTAAGAAAACAGCTTAATGACAAGTGATCTTACAATCATAGCCTTGACTTTTATGGTAGCATATCTAGATACAATACCTAAAAAAATTGAGCCCTAAAATTAAGTCCTCATTGAGTCAAAGTGGAAATTCCCATTGACGTTCCACAATCATCTGAACTTTTCAATTCTAATCAAAATAAAGAGGAAATCTAAATGGGCTGTCACCCAATATTGGACGATATCTTGCTTTTATTTCCGAACCTATGTGATATCTTGCTCTTATTTCCAAACCTATGTCAAACATATATGCTAAACCAAAAATCTGGTTTATATAGCCCGCATATATAAGATGACAATGATGATGGTCCAGAACATATTCAGCTGGTGGGTGGAGAGGTTGGCATGAGGAGAGAGGAAGAAGCACACACATTGATGTATTTTCGGTAATAGAAATTCAAATTTGCGTTTTCATCAGAGCTTGAGAAATAAGCACCTTTAATTTCTCCTTAAGAAAGTCAGCCTCCCTAAGAACATTTCTTGTTTCCCCTTCCAATCGCTGAAGACAGGCTTCATAGGCTTCTATGTCCCTGTTCACATCTTCAACCTCCTTATCAAGTTTATCAGATAAAACACGCATGCACTCAAGACACAAAGGTTGCTCAACCTGAATAGTAAAATGGGAAAAGATAAGTCAGAAAAACACCATGAAAGTATAATCTATGCATCAAATTGCATGGTCAGTGTCAGATGAATGGGGGCAGATTACTCAAATGTAAATTGAAGTTTTCTTGTAGTCAACCTATGAATTTGACAACTCTTTCATACCTGTGTTTGTGTTGTGACAATCTCAAATGCGCGCTTCAAGACAGTTATTGTCGAGTGAAGGCCCGAATTATGTGGTTGTGAAGGAGCATTAGTTGAGCCACCCTCAGGTGATGGCAAATTGGACCCCCCTCCATCAACTCCAAACTCATATTTGTACACTGAAGCAGCTGGTGGAGGTAACACGACAAATGACTCTTCTATTGCTTTCCCAGACTGAGTAGCATCAGGCTGCACCACTCCACCTCGAGGACGAGGAGAGGCCCCTGCTACCTGAATCCTTTCCTTTGGCAACATGACAAATGAATGGTCCGCACGTGTTGAACCTAAAACGCTACCAGTCCCATGGATTGAAGAACCCTGCAGCCCTACACATTTTATTCCAAATCATCCACATGGATGTATCACTGAATTCACTAAGCTACATGTTGGTATCCAAAGTCTCTGCAATATTCCATTTGAAGTTGGCTTTGCACTAACGCCTCAACACTACTCCTATTCTAGCCCACTTAACGGAAATAAAAAGAAACCATAATTTCTGTAAATACTAAAGCATATATTAGCAAAATTCATCCCAAGTAGCCAAGTCACAAATCCGTTGAAAGAAACTCTGAAATATTTCATTTGAAGTTGGCTTTGCACTAACGCCTCAACACTTCTCCTATTCGAGCCCACTTAAGGAAAATAAAAATAAACCATAATTTTCGTAAATACTAAAGCATATATTAGCAAAATTCATCCCAAGTATCCAAGTCACAAATCTGTTGAAAGAAACTAACAAAATGAATAAAGCAAATTTTAGCATATGTTTGGCCCCCATTTTTCAAAAATTCATTTTTTCTCTACTCATTTTCAACCACGCATTCTTCCATAAAATAATATTACATGTAAATAAAAAAAAATCCTTATTTTTTAACCACACACATTCTCCCAAAAAACTTTCAAAATACACTTTCTTATAAAAATGGGACTCAAACAGAGGCTTAATCTTTTTTTCCTTCAAGTGGGGCAGCTTGTATATCGAATCACTTTTGAATGCCGAACTGCAAATTTTGTCAGCGCTGCCCTTTAGGCATAAATCAGATTCTTAGTTGCCAGCAAGCATCTACTCCTGTCAAACTAAAAAGCAGTGAGCCAGGGCTCTTTCTAATCGTATAGAAAGCTGGAACTCGGTTGAGAAAAAAAGGTTCAATCTTAACAATCTTTTAACCTATCCAAATATAGAAGCCTGAAACATAAAGGAGCTACACTTTCTTATTATGGCTTATACTCCCTGGAAATAAAATCTGAAAAGCTGTCTCAACAATTATAGTCAAATTCATTATCAGCTGTTAGAGAGAGGGGATCTCAAATCCAGGGTAAAGCAACGGGAGTATGTAATACTTAGAAGTATATAATTGGATAACATTTGCTGCATCAAAGCCGCACCTATCCGTAAGTCACAAGCATTGATCTCCAAGACAAAGGGCTTTGAAAAGTAGGTGAGGCAATGGCAGTTTTGAACTCTTGAAAAGACTTTTCTATAGCTTCATTTATTCAAATTGTCCCTTCTTCAACCAGTCTATCCTATAATACCAACTAAAGCCCGAAACACCCCCACCCACCTTTCCCCTCTCTCAAGGATTTCACACCAGTGGGAGTCGGCCACGGTGGCATGAAAGATATTTTCACAGTAGATTTAAGTCTAAGACGAATATCATTGAATGTACAGATAGTTACTTCCCCATTTATTTCACAGAAATGAAATAAATCACTGGTATAAAAGAGATAAAGATACTCCTAAAACCATTATAATTAATTACAGTTTCATAGATGTAAATTTAGAGTCTCCGCTCTCCGCTGTACTAAACGTAATTTATTACTTCTTTTACCTTCTCGTGCTTTAAAAAAAGGGGAAAAAAATCGCTGCATTTACTTTGACGCCGATGATCGTAACTTGAATATAACAGCTCAATATGAATAAAATAATGAAACTTGTAAACATCAACATAGAGGGAGAAATTCTAACCGGAGGCGAAGAATTTGTCGGCGAAAGAATCGATGCAGAGGCTCTGGCGACAGTTCTGGCAGAGAAATCGCGGGAGTTTGGGATCCACCGGTAAGGTCCGACCCTTATCGACCATACTGTTCCCGCTCCCGCTTTTCTTCATTAAATTAAATTGTTCGATTATTTGATAGAATGATTGATTTTTCCTCCACCCAAGTAGCTATCAGCGATTGATAACTGGATTATGATTTAACTTTTCTGTTTGTCAAATCGAGATAAAGAAATAGGGTTGTAATTGAATGAATTGTGTGCGCTTTATGTAATTTTAGGGGAAAGTTTTTTGGAAGCCATTTCATTACAAAATTTGTTTCATGTTGTTCCCTTAACTTTAATTTATTTTATTTTGATCACCTCATTTAAAATTTTTGTTGAGAACTCTCCAATTGTAACACCATATTTATTTTTATTCTTTTGTTTAAAAGATGCCTTTAGGTCCTACTTGTTTGGTTTAGTTAAAAAAGTTGATAAAAATATAAATTAAAATCAACAATTAATTTTAATTATACGTTTCATAAAATCCAAAATCTTTATCAACTTTTCAATACTTTTTTTTTTTTTTTCAATTTTTATCTAAATCGACTAAAAATCTAATTTTTAGCAAAACCAAATAAGGGCTAGATATCAAATTTGATTTAAGAAATGATATTGAAATTACAACTTTTCTAATGCAGCGTACACTGCATAAGCAACATATATTTTTTTTTACCAAATTTTACTACAAATATAGTATCCTAGAATTGGTTTACCATAGATTTCTTTTGCCATCCTGCAATGTTATCTCAATGATTCAATTACTTTCATTAAATTAATGGCATTTGTGAAGAGAATACTAATTCTATTTTCTTGTTAAATGATGAATATTTGGTAGGTCAACAGCATCTTATTGCATAAACCTCTTGACTTTTAACAGTGTTTAGATGAACCTTACCTCATTCTTTGCTAACTATTTCTAACTTCTGGACATATGGGAATTCAGAAAGTTATCTTCTTTGTATTCCTGCAGTTTCTGATTATAAATGCAAGAAATCATTGCAAAACTCACTTCTGTGGCAGCAATTCCTTTGAAGTGAGGTTTCCTTTTCAATTACAAGGCGGACGACTCCAAAACTGGGGCTATCCCAGTTTTATCCTGGATTGCAGTATCCAGAGAAACAGGGCAGTACTCAATATTCCTTATTCTGGAGATTTTCATGTCCGGGACATCGACTACCTCAAGCAAGAAATCCAGCTCTATGATCCAAACGATTGCCTCCTGGGGCAGCTTATGGACTTGAACCTTTCGTCTTCTCCTTTTATGGCAGATTATTACCAGAATTACACTTTTCTCAGCTGTCCTTCAGATTTTACGAGATCCCGGTTCACTACCATTAACTGCCTTAGCAATTCTAAAATATACGTTAGCAACTTCTTCAATGAATTTTGCCGGGGCTATGAACATGTGCAGTATAATTGTTACTTTGCCAATCCCAGTTTCATGGCCATTTCAGTATCAGAAATTTTCATCTGACCTCAATGATGATCTTAAATTAACATGGAATGATCCTGACTGTGTAGATTGTGAAGAAAAATGTGGTATTTGTGGATTTGAGAACAGAACCCGCAGGGAAATTCATTGTTTTCTCATCGATTTTCGCTTAAATTTTTTTAGAAGTTCCTTTCGAGTATCTTTTAGTTTGCAAAATTGTTTGGATTTGGTTAGACAACCTTTTTTTTGCCCTTATTTCCAAGTAAAAAAGTTTTGCAAGTAAAATAAGTAACTCACTTATTTCCAAATTTAATCAAAAAATCTATTAATTTACTAATTGGTAAACTTATAAAGTTTTGTTTTCAATATGCTTAAAGGACATTCTGACTTTTTTGCTTGTGTCAAGACATTCTGAGTGGGGATAGCTCTGAAGGTCAATGTATGAATGATGGATGCATGAACTATAAAAAGGGGTTTTTTTTTATATACAAGATGATTACTTTATAAACTTAAACTTTTAGATGTGATTGATAATTCAAACTGATAGAGGATGGAGATTCTCGATTATAAACTTGTTCTTCTCGACTTTTAGTGAAAACTTTCAGCAACAAGTGAAATTATTTCACACGTTGAGAGTAAATCTCTATAAATCTATATGTTTGTGTATGCATTTTTGCTTTTAATTGTGTTCATATTTCTCTTGAGTCTGGGATTAGACTAAATCCATAACATGTTTTGATCCATAGTACATCAAACTAGCCAAAAGTCCCGACTTCATATCTTGCTGCGAGCCTTTGAACGTTTAAACTAGTTAAAAAGTCCCAACTTCAAATTCACTATGTTTCAGGCATTTGAACGCTCAATCTATTACACGAGTTGGTCGTTCAATCTACGAATAACAGATTTATGATCAATGCTGCAATTTTCAGGCAATTCCAGGGGTCTGCAAATTTTCAAAATCATTGCCTTGTCCATGGTTGTACCGGCCATCGCATGTTCATTTGTTATATCATGCTTCATGTGTCTGACAGACCGTTGTCGTCGGGCTGATGCTGCTGCTCGAAATGCAGCCATAGTAACACCACAATCTGCTGCAGTGGTAGCAGGCCTGGATGTCTCTACCATTGAATCCTACACAGAAGTAATTATTGGCGAAAGTCGACACCTCCCGGGGCCTAATGGTGTGTGTCACTTGCCCAATATGCCTTTTGGATTACAATCCCAAAGATACATTCAAGCGCATACCTCAGTGTGAGCATTGCTTCCATTCTGAGTGCATTGATGAATGGTACATGTCCACTTTGCAGAAATTCGCCTTCCCCTGCTCGTCCTACTACTTGAAGGGTATTTTTGTTACGTAACACTGGTCAACGCATTTAATTTTTCAAAAATATTTTCACTCTAGAAATAATTTTTTAAATATTTTTTTCACTCAAAGTACTGCAATTTTTCTGTTGTAAACCCTCATTGTTGTTTGGGTTGTGATGCCATATATCCAAACTATTTGGACTGTGATGACAAACTGGGCTTGGCCACTGCCGGTATTAGATTTTTTTTCATTGCCTGATAAT
Source organism: Fraxinus cuspidata (assembly GCA_903798385.1). Taxonomy (NCBI): domain Eukaryota; kingdom Viridiplantae; phylum Streptophyta; class Magnoliopsida; order Lamiales; family Oleaceae; genus Fraxinus; species Fraxinus cuspidata. The sequence continues at coordinate 40,386 of CAIGRP010030017.1, forward strand.
TCAACGATGAAGCCCAACTGCCCAGCCCAAATTAAAAGCCCATCTTGCACTTTGAAAAGAGCGACTTTAGTCGCCTTGGGTGTGAAATCACTAGCTGCTTTGAACTGTTGATTTCATCTGAGATCTACGGTGATGATTGAGTGATATAAATTGGACTTATGTGTTTTGCCCTAATGACTTTTCATACGCCGTCTAATTCTTTAGGGTTCTAGAATGCTCTCTGGTTTTTCCCTCGTTTTTCATCTTCTCTGTTGATCTTCAACTTCTAGTTGTTTTGATCTTTTGAGTTCCTTTGTTTCTGTAAGAAGAGTGTTGATTTTCAATCTTGGAACTTCTGGCTCATTGAAGTAGCTTAGATTGGTTTTTTGAGGGTTTGGGAGTTGGTGTTTTTGTATTCTACAGAAGGGTATAATGAGTTTGAGCCCAATATCGATGATATTCTGATGCTAGTGATATGTTCTTGTTTTTAACATTTTGATTGTAAAGTTGTAGTATGGTGTATGACCTTTGGATTATTTCAGATTTCTTAGTGTAATAATTTTTTTGTTCAATTGCCACTAACTGGAACATAATTTTACCTGACATTCTCAGTTGTCATACCATATGATTATCTATCGCTATCAATATTGTTCACGTCCATTGAGTCGAGTAAGCAATGCTAAAACAAATATTTGTTGAATAAGGATAAATTTTCTCATAGCGAGGACTTGTTTATTGGATAACCAACACAAGATAAGTATTTTCCCGATTATTGTTTTCAGAGTCCCTCAAACCCTCATAGGATATATTAATAATGGAAAATTGCGCTGAACGGGTTCATGTCTCTAAAGATCACTTCCTCTAAAAACATATCTTCTTTTCCCTCGTTCAATTAAAAAGAAAAGGCTGCCTCCGATCATGGGAGAGTCAAAGCCATATCTCTAGGACGTAGCCAGCTCTTGATTTCTTAACTTTTAAAGATGAAAATTGGTTTATCAGATTAGCAGGACACTAGACCGCGACAAAACATTCTGCTAATAAAAATTCTAAATGCATATTAACAGATTTTTTATTTTATTTTATTTTTTATTATTATTTTTTTAACTTGAGAATTTACAATCCCAAGATAAAATTTGTTGGAATAATCCTATCTGTAATTCTCCAAATCTTGAATATATATTTGGATTTTGGACAAATCAAGGGCTTTCTTAGTTGTCTTGTCTTTTGCTGTTTAACCCGACATCCTTAAACCTTTAGTTTCTTGTTTGTGGGGATGACTACGAGGTATACATATTGTAAAGGCACAAAGCGTAGGAACAAAGGAGTTTATACTTTAGGCCTGTAAATCTATAATCTCTACCTGGAAGATATGAAAATCCTTCTTTCATTCAGTCGAAAATCGATTTTAAGTTTTCTAATTTTCTTTTATGTTTTCGTTTGCGTAGTCCATTCCAAGAATCATTGTTCAACTTCCTTTTGTGGCAACAGCAGTTTGAGTATAAAATATCCTTTCAAATCATCAGGCCGACAACTGGAAAACTGTGAATACATCAATCTGAAGTGCAGTAATGTGGACATAACCATTCTAAATCTTCCTTATTCGGGAGAATTTTACGTTCATGATATCGACTATGAGGAACAAATAATACAGGTCTATGATCCAAATAACTGCCTTCCAAAACGGCTTTTGAATTTGAATCTTTCGTCGTCCCCTTTAATGGCCACAGAATATCAGAACTACACCTTTTATAGCTGTCCACAAGAGCTTCTCGGGTCCGAGTTCAAAGTTATTGATTGCCTGAGCAACTCCACAAGTGCTACAATCGCTAGTTCCTTCGTGCCTCAAGAATTGATGGAACGAGTGTATAAGTGCAAGATAATATATACTTCATCAATCCCAGTTTCCTGGCTGGGTCAATTGGATCAGTGGGGAACTGATAGTAGTCTTCGGTTAGCATGGAAAGACCTTTCTTGCAAAGATTGTGAAGGTAAATTTCATTCAAAAGTTCCATTTGATAACATTTTCCATCATTTGTTTAGAGTTCTTGAAAATCCTATTTGCACACAAGGGATAGTACTATCACACCCTAGGTTATGATCTTCGAGGTTGACAAAAGTTTGTCGATTAATACCTTGTTTGACACACAATCTTTCAAAATACATTTTTTCAAAACTCATTTTTAACCACACATTTTTCAATAAAATAATATTTTTCATCACATTAATATCTTTTTCTTACTTTTTAATCGCTTATTTCATCACATCACTATTTAAAATACATTCTCCTCAATAATATCCATCAAACACCCCCTAAGTCTTAATCACTAATTCCGAGAACAATAAGAAGCAAGCAGAAATGACTATAGTAGTTCAACCTCGATGTTAGAACTATTGTCTACATGCCACTTCAGGTCGAGAAGAAGTACACAATGAAGATTTCACGCCGCTTAGTCTTTGGATAAATGAAAATTGTCCCCTCACGTGCCTTTATGTACGTAGTAAGAAATTAGAGTAACCTAATACATCATAATGAATGCCCAATGCCCATATAGTAATAGAATTCACCTATATACCGATTCATTTCACAAGAAATTGAGCGGTCCACAGTCAAAGAATAAGTAAATGGTATAATTAGGCTTCACATAGTCCAACAACAAGTGCGCTGGGTGTGAAGGTCAATGATTAGGTTAGAAACTAATATGAGTTTTTTGGAAGAACCATCTCGTGACTACCTTTGAGATAAATTTGAGTAGACCCCTCGAGTCATTTATAGTGGACCTAAGTTGAGACATGTTTATAGGTAACAACTTCAGTTCAATGCCGTAAAAGAAGAACTTTGGTGGTGCATTGACTAAACAAAACTTTTTCTTTCTTAATATTATCGAGTAGTAGTACTTGTAAATTTTAAATTCATTGAATCTACATGAACAGATGGATCAAGGAGTATGCTATCAAAAGTTCTTGCACTAGCCATCAGTATGCCAGGGATCTTTATAATATCCACATTTTGCTGCCTAGCAACTTGCATGCAATTGTTCAACTTGGTAAGAGACAAATATGAACTTTTTGAAACTGGAGCGCCACCACAAGCCAACATGTTTCCCGGCATAGTGCCGCCACAAACGACCATGTTTCCTGGTGGTGCGCCGCCACAAACTACCAGTACTGTACCAGTAGGCCTCGATGACTCCAAAATTAAGTCTTATACAGAATTAGTAATACTGAATGAAGGCAAAAGCATTTCAGGGTTTGAGAGTAATGCTTGCCCAATATGCCTAGAAGGGTACCATCCAAAAGAGACATTAAGGTGCATATCAGTTTGCAAACATGGATTTCACGCCAACTGCATCGAACAATGGCTAAGAAAGAACGGAACATGTCCAGTTTGCAGGACGTCGCTTTCTGACGATGAACAAGTTGTCTTTCAAGACATATCAATTATAACCCATATATCTTAGTTCTATAGTATGGAAAAATTCAATTCAATTCTAGCATTGCTTATACTTTCCATACGCTCGCCTCTGTTAAGTGTAGCATGACATTTTTACTGTCAATCCACTATGCCTTTTTTGTAATCATCATTCCCTGAGTTACTAGTTAGTGTATGGTATGGTGATAAAGCTGTCAAATGTGATATTTTGTAGTATGTGAAGTATGGAAGACTTTTTGTACTTAAATCACTTTGTAAAGTTTATATAAATTAATGAAGAAAGCCAGCTATGAGAACTAATTATTATTACAATTACTTTGTTCACTTTCCTTTCTCTTTGCTTTGTTAATATTCTCACATGGTATCAGAGCCTCCTATTTCTTAGAAAGGGACCGCAAAAAGAAGGAAGAAGAACAGAAGTACCAAAAAAAAAGGAGAAATCATCAGTAGAGAAAACAGAGTTGACAGAAAATAGGATGGCATCAACCTGCTTTTCAGCACCTCTACCCTCAGCCTACATTGGAGAAATTACAACTTCTGGGCTGCAAAGATGAAGACCTATCTCAAGGCTTATGACCTTTAGGAGATAACTGAGACAAACATTGAACCTCCACCATTGAGAGCTAACCCCGCAGTTGCTCAAATCAAACAACACATTGAAGATGTTGCCAAGAAGTTCAAGGCTCTCTCTTGCATTCAGTCTGTTATTTTAGATGTTATTTTCACAAGGATAATGACTTTTGAAATGACAAAAGAAGCCTATGATAGACTCAAGGAGGACATCCAAGGAAATGAGAGAACTAGACAGATGCAAGTGCTCAACTTGAGAAAGGAGTTTGAGACCTTGAAAATGAAGAAAACTGAGGTGGTAAAATACTTTGCAGACAGGTTGACGAATGTTGCAAATCAGATTAGGTTATTGGGAAACAATTTTCCGAACAAAAGAGTGGTGGAGAAGGTTTTGATCAGTTTACCTGAGAAGTTTGAAGCCAAGATATCACCAATTGAGGATTCAAGAGATCTGTCATCAATTACTTTTCATCAATTACTTTGGCTGAACTGGTTAATGCCTTTCAAGCAACAGAGCAAAGAATGTTGATGAGGTAAGAATAACAAACTGAAGGAGCTTTGTTTGTTAAATGAAGATACAAAGCTCAGACGAGCCTTGGAATGAAGAAGGAACCTGAAGGCAGCAAAACTTGCAACAAGGAGGATAAATTTATACCTTGTCCTCATTGTAAAAGAAAAGGGCATTCTCCAAAATGGTGTTGGTATAGGCCTGGTGTCCAGTGTAGAAGTTGCAAGCAATTTGGCCATGCTGAAAATGTGTGCAAAACCAGAAAAGGGATGCAAATACAGCAGCAAGCTCAGGTTGCAGAGAATCAGTAAGATCTACAGGAGAAACACCTATTTACAGCTATTCAGGCCAATGACAAATGAGGAAATTGGTTGCTAGATAGTGGTTGTACACACCACATGACAGCAAACTCAAATATCTTTGTTGAATTGAACAAGGCCTACTTATCTAAGGTGAAGGTTGGCAATGGAGACTATGTTGATGTGAAGGGGATTTGAGTAATTGAAGTGCAGACATCTGCAGGTATTAAACACATAGCCGATGTTCTTTATGTGCCTAAGATTGATCAAAATCTAGTTAGTGTAGGGCAATTACTTGAATAGAACTATACACTTATATTTAAAGAAAATGCATGCACAATACTAGATAAAACTGGAAGTGAAGTAATGACAGTTGAAATGAAAAACAGAAATTTTCCTATTGATTGGAAACCATCACCACACAAGCATTCACTTCTGTCTTGGATAATTCTATCTTATGGCATAAACGTTTTGGCCATGTTAATTACAATTCCTTGAGGCAATTAAATGAGTTCAGTTTGGTAGAAAATTTGCTTGAAATCAAGAATGAATTGTGCGTGTGTGATGTTTGCCAACTTGGGAAGCAAACCAAGCTACCATTTCCTTTTTTATTCAGTTCCTTCCGGTGTACTAAGCTTGAGTTGGTACATTCAGACATCTGTGGACTAATGAGGACCACCACCTTGAATGGCAGCATGTACTTCATCATCTTCATTGATGATTTTTCTATAATGTGTTGGTTTTATTTTTTAAAAGCTAAGTTTGAGGCTGCAGCTATGTTCCAAACATTCAAAAACATGGTAGAGAATGAAAGTGGATGCAATATAAAGGCAATATTGACTAATAATGGATCTGAGTACTGTTGTAGGCAATTTGATGATTTTTGTGAGGCTGAAGGTGTTAAGCACCAATTAACCATTCCTTATTCCCCTCAGTAGAATGGAGTGAGTGAAAGGAAAAACAAAACGGTGATGGAGATGGCCAGGCGCTTATTGATTAAGAAGAAAGTACCCAAGGAGTTCTAGGCAGAGGCAGTCAACACAGCAGTCTATCTTCTTAATCGTCTGCCAACAAAATCTTTGGGGAAAAAGACACCTTATGAGGCTTGGTATGATGCAAAACCATAAGTCTCACATTTAAAGGTGTTTGGGAGTGTTTGTTACATTCATGTTTCTGATGCAAAAATGGACAAACTCAGTGATAAAGCAAAAGTTGGTATACTTGTTGGGTATTGTAATAGTGACAAAGGTTATAGGGTGTTCAACCCTCAGTAAAAAAAAAAAGATAATCTCCAGCAGGGACATTAAGGTGGATGAAAATGCCACATGGAATTGGGATGCAAACTCTGTAGTTAAAGAGAAAACCAATAATATGATTCCCCAGAAAAGAGATGAAGGAAGTAATGAGGGTGAATTGGAACCTGATGATAATGATGATGATTCAGAATCAGATGAAGGCATGGTGAAAATGAGACCTCTAGTAGATGTCTATGCTAGATGTAATGTTGCAATGGTGGAACCTACAAGCTTTGTTGAAGCCTCAAAATCATCTAAGTGGATGGCTACAATGGAGGTGGAAATCACGCCNCATGGTGAAAATGAGACCTCTAGTAGATGTCTATGCTAGATGTAATGTTGCAATTGTGGAACCTACAAGCTTTGTTGAAACCTCAAAATCATCTAAGTGGATGGCTGCAATGGAGGAAGAAATCAGAATGATATAAAAGAATGACACCTGGAAATTGGCTGATAGATCATAGATCTCAGAATAAGCAAGTAATTGGGGTTAAGTGGGTGTACAAAACAAAATTGAACCCTGATGGATAAGTTAACAAGCTGAAAGCAATGATGGTTGTCAAAGGGTATGCACAGCAATTTGGAATAGACTTCATAGATACCTTTGCTCCAGTTGCAAGGTATGAAATAATACGGTTGCTGATGGCAATAGCTACTAAAAAAACACGGAAAATCTATCAGTTAGATGTGAAATCAGCATTCCTAAATGGCTATTTGAATGAAGAAATCTTCATTGAACAACCTGAAGGTTTTGTAACTGATGAAATGAATGATAAATTTTATCTCCTAAAAAAGGTATTATATGGATTAAGGCAAGCTCCAAGGGCTTGGTACAACAGGATTGATGAACATCTAACCCGCCTTGGCTTTGTTAAAAGTGTGAATGAGCATACCCTATATGTAAAAGAGGAGAAAAAGAATCTGGTAATCATATCACTGTATGCGGATGATCTATTGATTACAGGCAGCAACTTTACATTGATTGAAGGTGTGATGGCTGCTTTAAAGAAAGCTTTTGAAATGATAGACTTGCAATCGCCTGGGCCCAACTAGGCGTAACCAAAGACCTGACTGCCCTCATCTTCGAATATCCCCGAGAGTGGAGAATCTAAAGTCAGGAAGAGGATAACCCTCGCGCTCGGTCATGGCACAACTCGAGCTGCCCCCTCCAGCCATGGGAGGCGGGATAGCTTCAACAGGCTCATCCAAATATTAAGATGCCTCCTCGATGGAACGTGGCTGTGCAGCCCCATTATTGGTCTTCTTCCTTTTCAATGGAATGGAAGGGGGTCGTCATTACTCTCGCGACCACATTCTGCCAAGGAATCCTTGGTTTCCTCTAAATTGAATTTCAACCCTGCGCACACGAGATAAAGTTTATCATGTCTACAAAACAATGAATCAAGAGGCACACAAAAGGAAACAACTAAAAGTGAAACACGTAGAACTTACCATCAGTAGGGATGAACCCCTCATCGCTTCCCGGCTCAGGCAGGAACTTCAACACCTCGTCCAGATCAAATTCCATATCTATGTGCAAGCAGTCGAGTTAATCAAGCCCAATAAATAAAAACAAGTCAAAGATTTTGATGAGCATAAAAATACAAGTTAGGCAAAGAGACCTACTAGTAGGACGTCCGATCCCCACTAGCAACATATTCCTCATTATCNAAGCAGTCGAGTTAATCAAGCCCAATAAATAAAAACAAGTCAAAGATTTTGATGAGCATAAAAATACAAGTTAGGCAAAGAGACCTACTAGTAGGACGTCCGATCCCCACTAGCAACATATTCCTCATTATCAGAACTGACCCATGTCGGGTGCAAGAGGTAGAATTTTCGTCAGTTTTTGGATTTGAACCTTTAGAAGGGGGTGATCTCGATTTTACTATTGAAGATGTGAATTAAGGGATGTCTCTAATGGGTATTGAAAGGAAATTGACCCTCATGGGGTCGAGCGAAGAAAAATCGGGATTTCCACCCGTTGTTGGAATTTCTAATCTTGGGAAAACGCAATGGAACCGTAGTAGTAAAATAGACGAAGGCATTTTACTGAACTAATTCGTACATCTTGAAGACGCACTTGAAGAGGCCCATTGAAAGTGGAATTTCCTTTTTAAGGCAAACATATAAGAAATAAAGAGCTTTCC
>CAIGRP010030018.1:0-13163 GCA_903798385.1 Fraxinus cuspidata
TTTTTCAAAATGTCAAAGAGAACGCATTTTCAACAATCTAAAAACCCAAAACTCAAAATGAATTTAAAACTCAAAACACAAAACTGAAACACAAAGAGAACAGCCCCTAAGATTCTGAATTTCAAATAAGAAAATCCAAAAGCTACGTGCAGAGGAGGAGTTGTCCACACCTTGAACTGAAATATCAAATTATATTTCCTCCCTTTTCACCTCCTATTTTCAGGAAGCATTATCAAATTCTTATGTTACATAGCATTTTGTGATTAATTGGCAATTCGAGGTCACGAAGGTCGGAAGCAAAATCTTGGTTGATAACCAGGACCTAGAATTAAAACACAAAAAATTTCTCTAATTTTTATGATGGAACCCCAAATGGCATGCTTCCGTAAATTAGCAGCAGCAAAATATACCTATATCAAAATTTTATATCACATTCCCAGAGCAACAATTTTGCTAAGCATATGATTTAGAATTGATTTACAACGAACCCCCGATTTCCTGAAGTGAAACACGCCATAATTTATTGTGGAATTTAAAATAGAATTCCGAAGCTGGAACTGAAATAGGTCAGTAAAAAAATCACCTTCAAACTTACATCAGCATTTCCTAATTCAAATTCTTGTAGCCCTAAATCCTAATTCCATTCAAACAATTACTTAATCCTTAAAATCACTATCCCATGGCAACAAAATAAAAATAATTCCGCAATAAAAAGTTAAAAACATTTTTACATTTGTAGAATTAACGAAACGAGCATAAATCTCACCTCTTGTTGTGAAGTCTATTCAACAGAGTGAAAGACTCAATCTCTGCAACAGAGATATAAATCTGAAAAACCTTCAATTGAAGAAAGACTTGGAGAAATAAGAACTCGATTACGAAAATAGGGACATACTATCTGCATCCAAGTGTTTGTTTATCTGCTAGTGAGTTTAGTTTAGATTTATAAATTAAACTTCTCTAGAAATATAAATGTGAAACCCTATGATTTGTTTAGTGGATAAGGAAAATTAGGATTGATGACTCTCCGCATCATATAAAATTTTGATTTGAGAATATAAAATAGAGAGCCTCTCAATTTTTCCTTTTTAAAATTTATTTTTAATTATATTTTGAAGGCTACCTCAACCATGTTTATTCTCGCTATTTTCAAAATACATTTTTCTATCTTCTTTTCAATCATATATTTTTCAATAAAATAATATTATACGGAAATTCAAAATATTTCCTTATTTTTCAACCACACATTTTCCATCAATATACTATTTCAAAATATATTCTTACGAAAAAAAAAAGGGCTCAAACAAGCCCTATTCTTTATTTGAAAACTAATTTCTAAAAGAATTTTGTATTTTTGAATGATTTTTAGAGGAAAACATATTAAATCAACTTCTTCTAAAAATCTCCTAATTAAAATAATCACTTTTATAAAATTAGTTACATAGTTTTAAAAGTAACTTTTAAATATCAAAAACTCCTTTAAATCTCAAAAGTCATGTCAAACGGACCCTAAAAACTATCATAGACCCTTGTGACTTGTGAATGTTGTTTTCGAAATAAATGTTGTCAAAGTTAATTTTTTATCAAATCGACATAAGTGAAAACCCACACGAAGCTTTGATTGAGGATTGTCTTTTTTCTGCTATAAAAGATACAATGTTGAGATAATACAAGCATTAAGACAAGAAAATGGTTATGTAGACCATCTTGCTAATATGGGACAATCCTCGTAAGTCTATAAATCTTTTAATTTTTATAGACATGGAAGGAGTTGCTTTTATTAGAGTTAGCGAGTGTTTTTACCTTTTCCAATGTACCAAACAAAATCATCATAGAATGCTATAGATGAAACGTATTTGTAAATAATTACCATGATGGCCATAGTATTGTACTAAATAGATAAAAAAAAATCTAGTTTACACTACTATTGTAGAAAATCGTATTCGAAAGTCAAAACAATCAACTTTTACACATAATCATACCTTTAGAAGTGAGGTGTCCATGGCAAACCTTCGTATCAATTCACAAAACTCACAACTCCTAAGACTAGATAATGTAACGCGAGAATTAGTTAATTTAGTCTCGTATCGGACGAAAAATAATTCAAATACTGGAGGTAAGATTCTTCGGCTTCCTCGTGTTCACAAAGCTAGTGGTGAATACATCAAGTACACAGGTCAATACAAAGCTTCTGAAACTGTTCAGTGGTGTTTCCATTGCCCAGTATGTAAATCTTGCTTTTGTGGTTCTCCAAGCAAGTCATGTTCATCTGATTGCCCTCTTGGCTAGTCTGCAGAATCACACAGCATGTGGATCATCAGTTAGAAAAAGTATGGCCTCAAATTCTCTATATGCACAAGTCGAATAGTGAAATATAGAATTGTTACCGAGCATTGTGCTTCACAATTCCAGAACGGTGTAGGGAAACAACTTAAATAATGACACCACGAACAATGTTCATTTCCATCGACCCCGTCAAGGAGCAAAACTAGGCCAATGATAAATCTGAAAATTTGAAAATTCGAGATATCAAAAGGTCAATAAGATTTTTTTATGATGAATCGAGTCAAATTTTTAACCGCGCACAATGGGACGAAGGTCATTTGATTGGTAACAACCTATGTGACACTTACCCCGATATCAGAAGTATCAGTGCAACTAATAACATTGTGTACTGATATGTCTTGTACTTGGATTTGGAAGAGGGTGAAATATAACCAGCAGGAACTTTTCTCATGCTCACCCACCCATATTGAGGACGAATTAGAAGGACGAATCCAAGTAAAAACCCGGTAACAAATCCTCCAAGATGTGCAAAGTTGTCGACGTGAGGAAGGATTCCAACGGAAAGATTGATGACGATGATCAGAAGAAGTGTCAATAGTGCTTGTAACTTATTTTCATATATTGTCCAATTGACAAGGAGTTCAGAAAGCATGGCTCCAAGTAAACCGAATAATGCACCAGAGGCACCAACCGAGATAGTTGTACGGACAAACAACGAGGACAACAAACTACCGCCGATTCCAGCTACAACATACAGCAAACCAATCCGCACTACAACAGGATTAAAGAAAGTTAACATATCATACTTCTCAAAAAAAAAAGTGCTTTTAAGCTTAGCCAAATGTGCTATAAATTTAGTGGCTGAGAGTCTTACCGAGGTGTGGAATTGGTGAAAGTAGACACAAACATGATAGAAAATGATCTTAAGTTCTAGTGAATAGATATCTCTAACGCTAGTGACCGAGTCTCAAATGGTAAGATTTTTTATTAAAGGTGTGTTTAAGCCACATTATTTTGGAAAAATGTATTCTGGAATAGTAGATTGATGGATAATGTGCGGTTGAAAAAGAAGGAAACATTATTGATGTAATGAAAAATATTATTTTATTGAAGAATGTGTGGTTGAAAATAAGTAGAAGAATGAAAATGAAAATTTGAACGTATATCAAACAGGGGCTAAGTAAATGAGAGCACGACATACCGAAACCAAACTCCTCCTCAAGCCGAATGCCAACGAATAGGAGAGACACCATATTCGCAATAACATGGAACACTCCCGCATGTAGCCACATACAAGAAGCTAACCGCCATGCTTCGTGGTGCGTCAATACTTCATTCACTTCCAAAGCTCCTATTTTTTCTAGCCTGAAAATTCACGTAGTATTATCAATTTCAATAAGAGCCAAATACATGATTTCTCACAATGTGCTAATTTTGCAAGCCAAATATGGCCTTAGCACTAGATGTTCTTAACGATTAACAGGATAAGGGTCCATTTGACATGATTATTGTGAAAATAGCTATTTCAAAAGTTAATAATTTTTTGGTCATAGTTTTGTAAATATTAAATTAATTGTTCGACAGCATAATTAGAAAAGTATTTTTGATTTATCAATTGAATTGACAAGATATTATTTCTTTATTATATACAATCTTTAAAATTTGACTCATTTAAATATAATTTATTTAAGACATTAAAATACGAACATTAATATGTGAAATATTGTAAAAAGTATGAAAAAACATTTCTTTGAACCACAATTAAACGACTGCATAAGTACTTTTGAGTTTCCAAAAAGCCCTCCCAAACACACCCTAAATGTTATAAACTTGGGACATATTCACATTTTAACAAAAGAATAAATAATCAAAGAAATTGACTTTTTCATCATGTATAATCAAAATCCATGAATTAACGAGTGCTATATATGCACTCACGTAGCGGCTGATGGACCGAGCAATGGGTTCTCTTTCGTGCTCTGAAACGCGAACCGGCCTAAAGTCGACGTACCAATGCACTTGGTGGAGTTCTCGGGACAATTATTGATGTACATTGAAATGACAAACAGGACAATGTTGACAACGACAATGGTGGGCACAATCCAAGGGAACCATTTCTTGAACGGCTGGTATGGCGGCGGAGGAAGCGGTCGTGGACGGAGGGGGCCGCCAACCGGATGTGGATCGGTCTGGCGTGCCTGAATTTTGATCTCGAGCTCCGACTCAGGCGAAGAGTATGGAGAAATCCTCCCCATTATGGCCGGTCGGAGCCTCGAATGGGAAGAAAGGTGGCGGAGGATGATTTGACGGTAATTTTGGAATAACAGAATTGTTAGGACAAAAACGTGTCGTTGAAAATGTACAATGTATTAGGAGTTATAGGACTACGGTACTATTTTTAGCATATGTCTATGGGAAGGTTATGAAGAGATTGAGACACACATGCACGAGTCCCTTACTCTTTTTTTTTTATTGTTTTTTTTTTTTAGGAATCTATAGATTAAAACCATTAATCTAAAGCTTTGTGAATCATAATACATTTTATTTGAATCTTAGATAGTAAGTAGAAGTGCTGCGTGAACTTCTTTGTGTACGAGGTGTACGTATTTTGCTTTTTTCACAAGTTAAAATTTTTCAAATCTGCATATCATAAAATTGGATGTAATTACTAATCCATGATTTTGCATATACAAGATAAAAACTTCTTCACCTTCCTCCAATTTATTACCGACAAACTGTTCCGGATTCTAAACTGAGCAATGACAACTAAACATGAGAGTTTCGCTTGTTGTGAGACTAAATCCAATACATTAGTGCACGGGCATCCCTTTTTCTGGATCCACCTCACGTCAATAACCTGCCCCCCTACCTCTTATTTTTTGAGAAATGGGAAAGTCAAAATGCTCGGGATGGAAACGAGGGAATGTCTATAATATCTTGAATTAATCATATAAAATTTAACAACCTCTTTATTTATTGTCAATTACAACTTTTTGAATAATCGAGTGGTCAAATTCATTCGATACCAAGCCTTGAGTTTCCTTTAAAGATTGGTACTGTCTCATTAGGTAATAAAATCAAAATTATATGAGTTCACCAATAAGGAATAAGGGTATATTAAGGCAAAATATTTAGTCTTTGCAGTTGGGCTTTCACATTGAGATTGAGATGCCATAATTAGATGAAACCGTTAAATATAGAAGGTCTAAATTCAACAGCATTATATACCCAGAAATCTCTCTCGATTTTGAACAATTTCTCCCCTTTCTTGAAAAATTTATTAAGAAACAATTTTGATCCACTTTTGTTCTGCATGGCCTCTTCTCTGATCACCAATGTTTGAAGATTTTGATGTGCCAAAGCATACGAAGAAGGCATATGGATAACTCGATCACTACAAGGTCTCGTACCAAAGTCTGGTTCTTGTTTTCTCTTTTGTTTGTTTTTTGGTATTTGTTAGTCTATAGGGTTGATTGGTTTCCTCTTTCAACATCGCGCCACCAAGTGAATTCTGCCGTCTCATTGGGTTCGGATTCCATTAATGAAACGAATTTACACGAAGAAAATGTTAGTGTAATTCCCTATGCCAATGATGTAATAAAGCACGACGAAAAATCTGTATACAACATTTCGTCTGCAGATAATGATACCATCGAAGATTTTGAGGGTCTTCAGAAAGAATTGGAACCTTTATTACAGCCACAAGATGATGAAAGAAACCTGGAGAAAGGATTAGATAGAAAAGAGGTCGATTTTTGTAAAGGCCGGTATGTTTATGTTCATGATTTGCCTAGTCGATTCAACGATGATTTGCTTAAGCAATGCAAGTTGTTAAACAAATGGAGTAATATGTGCCATTATTTTGAGAATAATGGGCTTGGTTCTAGGCTGGGAAATCCTCAAAGGCTTTTTTCAGGCTCTGGTTGGTTTGAGACTCATCAATTCTCTTTAGAAGTCATATTTCATAACAGAATGAAACAGTATGAATGCCTAACAAATGACTCCTCAAAAGCTGCTGCAATTTTCGTGCCATATTATTCTGGGCTTGACATTGCGCGATTTCTGTGGGATCAGTATAACGTTTCTGTGAGAGATTCAGATTCGATGGATTTGGTTAAGTGGCTGAGGGGAAAACCCGAGTGGAGTGTGATGGGCGGAAAGGATCATTTTTTGGTTGCAGGGCGAATTACGTGGGATTTTAGACGGGCATTTGATGAGGACTCTGGCTGGGGCAATAAGCTTATGTTCTTACCGGAGTCTCAGAACATGACGATGTTAACTATTGAATCGAGCCCTTGGCACCGAAATGATTTTGCTATACCATATCCTACATATTTTCATCCTTCAAATGATAATGAAGTTACTCAATGGCAAAATAAAATGAGGAGACAGAAAAGGCGCGCACTTTTTTGCTTTGCTGGTGCACCGCGCCCAAACATGGAGGACTCAATCCGAAGTGAGATCATGGAACAATGCAATGCATCGAGGCGAAAATGCAGATTGCTAGAATGCAAGAATGATAAAAACAAGTGCATGAAGCCAGTTCATATCATGAAATTGTTCCAAAATTCCATCTTTTGCTTGCAGCCTTCAGGGGATTCGTTCACTAGGCGATCAACATTTGATTCAATTTTAGCAGGCTGCATTCCGGTTTTCTTCAGTCCAGGTTCAGCTTATGTCCAATATCTATGGCATCTCCCAAAAGATTATACTACCTATTCAGTGCTCATACCAGAGGATGATGTAAAACAGAAGAAATCGAACATTGACAAGATATTATCTCAAATTCCAGCAAAGAAGGTATCAGCAATGAGAGAAGCAGTTATAAAGCTAATCCCAAAGGTAATCTACAACGATCCAAGGTCTCGACTGAAGAAGTTTCAAGATGCATTTGATTTAACAATAAAAGGAGTTATTGACAGGGTAGAGACTTTGAGGAAAGAGGTCAGAGAGGGAAGGAATTCGAGTACTGATTTTGACGAAGAAAATAGTTGGAAGTATTATACTTTTGGTAAAACAGGAGAGCATGAATGGGATAATTTCTTTAGAAGAACAGATAGAGTTAGGTATTAATATTTAGATATCAACAGACTTACATCAAGAAAGAGGATGAAAATCATAGAAAATTTGTATTAGTTAACTAGAGAAGTTTATTTTTATTTTCCTTGTAGACGAATACGATATTGAAACTTTTTGTGGGACGCGGACGCCATTGGTTTCCCTTAGATAAAATATACTCTTTCACTTCCTTCTCTTGGTGTTGTATTCAATCACACTCAAGGGGCATCCTCAATGATACAAACTAATGCTCTTTACAACTTGGGATTCTTTGTAAATATGATTTTAGCAGGCTCCACAGAGCTATGTTCGAGGCTCGTGGATCAGTCATCTACTGATTTATTCTTTTCCTTAGGGGGTCTGATGATCGTCCCTTGCGCTTAGTCTCAGAGTATTCATGTGTCTTGTTATTTTTAAATCATAGGGTTCTCATTTAAGCTAACATGTTGACATGACATTCAGGACAGGCCCCGAGAATTCTGAGGCCCTAGATAAATCATTATTATGAGGCCCTTAAATGTAAATTTGTTTACCTTAAACATTTGAATAAATGCTATATTTATATTTTAAATGAAAACTTGGTACAATCCAAAAGATAGAGTAAAAGAAAAAGTATCTCTATAACTCGAGAGATTAAGGTAACATAATATTTAGCAGAATTATCACGTTGATGAAAAAAATATTATTAGTGTAAATAATAATCTTAAAAAATATTAATTGGGAAAACTTTAGTAAATTGAAATTTAGAAATTATGAGAAAGTTTTAAGAACCATAATTTGAATTCTTGAGAATATTGTAAGAATGATCCGTAGGAAGAAAAGTAATTTTCAGTTACAAAAGTGCAAAATTTAGTGACTAAACTGCAAAATAGTGAAAAATATATATTTATAGACGATAACGTGACGAGCTAGGATTATTTAGTGATGAAAAACATAACTAGATTCTAATGATTTTGATTCAAGAACATTTTGATAAATTTGAGATTTTGAAAGACTGGAGTGAAAATAAATTTTGAGGTTGATAATGAATTTGGACCAAATATGTATTTATTGGACAATAGAGAATTACCCTATCAATATTGGACTTATTTCAAAACTCATAATAAATGGTGCATTATGGACCCGAGAAAAAAATAATTTAGATAAACCAAATTCAAATTATAACTCATCAAGTAAACTATTTGACATGTAATATTAGTTTTTCAAATTAAACCATATTATCGTACCAATATTGGACTCATTTTAAAACTCGTAAGTAATCATGTATATTTAATTGGAGAAAAAATAGTTTGGCTAAGATCGAACTAAGTTAGAACTGATCAAAAAAATTATAGTTAAATGAATTTTAAAGTAATCTATATTTTAGAAATTAGTAATATAACTGGGCCTTAATGTAGTGTTTCTCAATTGAGGGCCCCTTGAGATTTGATGCCCTACGTCATTGCTTAGTTGGCTTTGGCTTGGGACTGGCCCTGTTCACATCTAGTCAAAGAGTGGATATTTATCGAATACTCAGCCTAATCTCCCACGACTAAAGAGAATTGAAGGCAAATAGTACACATCTAATTAGATACGGTGCAATGTGTCCTTCCATTGAAATGTCACATGCCCTACACATGAACGGTTATCGTAAAGTTAATTTTCTAACTCTTCATATTGTTCACAAAACAAATAAAAAGAGTAGAAGCAAAGAAAAAAGATATAAAAAAAAAATTTGTCGTCGCTTTATTTTCTCTAACATCCCGACCTCAGCCTATGCCCCATGCCATGATTGCCCCTCCCACCATGCACCACCGCTATTCCCGCCACTACTGCTCCTCCCCAATGGCATCCACCCCTATTCAGTGGTCGATATCTTCAACTTTTTTATATCAATTATGTAGCATATTTGATGGGATTTGTTTTGAATATAAATGAATTCATTTTATTTTATTTTTAAACCCTTATTTGAACTCCATTTTTTCAAAATTTATTTTTAATCATATTTTCCTATAAAGTAATTTTACACATATTTTAATAATTTTTTTCTTATTTTTTAATTAAAATTTTTCAAAAAAATCAATATTCCATAATATATTTTATCCCGAAGATGGAAATCAATTGGGGGCAAAAATAAGTCACTCCGAATATATATATTTACCATATCTATGTCTAAATGGAGGTAGAAGGACGAAGCGTGAAAAAGTATTTTCCTTTTTAAGTATTCTCGAAATAAAGAACCGCCAAGCCAACTAGTCTGATATTTTATACTCCCCGTTCTACCCCTCATTGTTAATTTATCATCGTCCCCATTCAACATCTTTCTCCCTCTGACGGACAGATCAATTGGATCGACACAAATTACTCATCGCGATCCACAAAATACTCATAATTCTGTGAAATTGAATTCAATTTTTAAACGACTAAGGCAATTTTGTTGTTGCGGCAGAGATGGGGACTCCAAATAAGGATGAAAACAAAGGCGGCTTCTTTTCCGCCATGACTTCGGGCTTTTCGATGTTCAGCAGCGCCATGCATAGATCCGTCAACGGGTATTAATTCCTTTCTTTCCACACGTTGTTCTTCTGTTTGTACGTGCGCTCAATCAGGTTACCAGGAAAATTCTCGATTTCACTTGATTAATTATGGAATTTGAAAGATAGTAAATTTTTATTTTTTATACAGTAATTTGTGCTTGTGTGAGATTTAGCTGTAATTTTCTTTCTGTTATTTAGTTGATTGACGAGCGTAGGATGCTCGTGGAAAGCCACCGTTTTATTGTTTATTTTTCTGAATAATTTGCAGCATAAACAGGGTGAATCTTGCATGTAAAATAATATGTCATGTCTTGCACTTATGGTATTGTTGGAGAGAGGATCACATCACAATTGAGTAATAACTAGAGTTAATGAATACTGAGACCTTATTGATAATTAAGTGCAGATGAAGTAATTTGTCTTCGTTTCTATAGCTTAATCATTTCGTCATATTAATATATGCTTGCTACAAACGAATGAAGCTATAATTAGTTCAAGAATGTTTCGCGCAGCTTGGGTCAGTGACTAGCTTTACGTACCTCAGCTATTATAGGAAACTCCAAACTCATGTACGTATATAAGCACTCTGGTGTCCGTGATTTTTATAAATTCGATGTCATCATCCTAAATATAATCAAGATTTTAAATATAAATCTTAATTATGAACGCACATGGTTTTGTCATTTTTATTTTTGACTAAAAAATTATTTAGACGCAAAAAAAAAAAAAGAAAAAAAAAAAAGAAAATTATTTAGCCTGCCCGTCTATGAAAACTTTCAAGCTAACCAGACCTTTGTTAGCTTGATTCTTTCAGTCAAAGATCTCAAATTTTGGTTCAGCGTTGGCTTGCTTGGATAGTTGAGCTTTTTATTTCCTAAATTAGCTGTTCGTTAATGTCTTGGTTCATTTGCAATATGGGGTGATACTTTGAGCAATGTTTAAAAAGACATAATCGGGTATTAAGGCATTTTTATTTCATGAGGTTAGACGTAAGATTTAATAAGCCTCACCATAAACTAAAAAAATTGTCAAAAAATTATTAAAAATAAGCTCATAATATATCCTAAACAATTTTCAAAATTCATAATACATAATAGAACAATTTTAAATGTGCAAGCAAACAAAAGAAAAATCTATTTAGAAAATTATTTTAGTTGGTGAGGCAGTGGAGTATTCCCAAAGTGGGTCTATGAGAAATACAAAATTTTAATGTTATAGTGGCAATGGGCTATTTTGAAAATGAGTCAATAAGAATTTTTATGTTTTGCAGTACAAACCTTGAGGCAGTGCTATGGGGCACGTGCTGAGGCGTATACGTGTAAACACTAGTTCACAGTCCGCACCTTAAGGCATTTTATGCACACCCGACTTCGAGGCAGGCCTTAAGGCTGTTTCAGATGGGTTTTTTAAACCATGACCTCAAGATTGTTCATGGCTTTTATACATGAGCTTCTATGCAACTCTGATTAGCTGCATGAACTCAGGGGAAATTGTCAACCAATAGGCACTTAGCTATTTTGACTATCCTATCAAGAGGAGTCTTCATGTTTTTTCTAAGTTTGATTTGGTATTTTTATTTGTCTTTACTATGTATTTTTTCTTTTGACATTTTATTAGTTCAAATTGATTTCCCATGAAATAATCATCATATGAAAAGTGAAGACTTTAAGTGTGCTAAGCAGTTATGTGCTTTATTTGTCAGTTTAACACTTACTTCTTTCCAACAGGACCAATACTACCAAGTACGCTGCATAAGAATAATTTTTCGCTTGCTTTTTATTGTCGATTTTCCTCATTAATGTCTAATAAATACATGTACTGCTTTTATTCATCAGGTTCAATTTAGATGAATCTCTGTTGCCTTGACATCATAATGTCACAAGTTAAGACTCATTAACATATACCTTTTCTTCTTGCAACTAGATTGCTCAGTTATGAAGGGGTGGAAGTTATAAATCCGGAAGGAGGCAAGGAAGATGCTGAAGAGGAAGCTGAGAGAGGAAGATGGCAACAGGAGGTGGGTGTCTTGTTACTGTACACTCTTTCTTTTAGATAATTAGGGGGCTGCTTTATCATGATTTTTCTGGTATATTGGGGTGCATTTGGCAAGAATTTCACCTTTACAATGTTATATTTTGAAGCAGTGTCTTGAAAAGTTAAAGCAGTCTGGAATCTTATTGGTATTTTGGTTATTTAGTTTTAGCAACCATATAATTCTCTTTGCAAAAGTTGTTTTAAGGTTTAACGGTGATGGTCTACATAGATAAAATTTCTTTGAAGTGATAATATACATTAATTAGAGAGCATTGTATCTATTAGAGTCACAAAGGATAAATTTCTCTGTATAAGTGTTTGGATAACACTGGAAACTGTGCAATATAAATGTAATTGTGTAAAATTGTGAATGACAAAACCATGTAGAAGTCATTTGTTAGATGATGAAAGTCAAATGAAAGACAAAATGGGCATATTGCTGTTAAAGAATTTGGAAAATGCTGGAAACTTAACAAATATGAATGTAATTGCGTAAATGACAAAACCACATAGAAATCACAGGTTAGATGACAAAAGGGGCATATTGGGACCACTCTCTCCAGTCTTTCCAAGTATGCCAATTGTCTTTTCCTTCTTGTCTGGTGGCATCTCAAAGTCTATATTCGTTAATGTGCTCCTTTATTGATTTTATACGGTGCAAGTTTTCTTATCTAAGCCAAATTGATGATCCTCTGCTGTTTTCACATATGAATTAGTTATTGCTATCATTATATGTATATACTGATTGATCATTTTCTTTCTCAAAGGAACGTGATAGTTATTGGAAGATGATGCAAAAATATATTGGTTCTGATATCACATCAATGGTGACACTACCTGTTCTTATATTTGAGCCAATGACAATGCTTCAAAAAATGGCAGAGGTTTGTGCATCTCTTTGCTTATGCTGCTACCTTAATATCTGGCCATTCAAAGCACCACTACTAGTGCTAACCATGCAATAATTATGGCAGTTAATGGAATATTCGTACCTTTTGGATCAAGCAGATGAATGTGAGGATCCCTACATGCGGTTGGTGTATGCATGTAAGTATTGTTTGATGTAAATATATATATATATATATATATATAGATGTGTCAGCACTTCAATGACGGGGAAGGATTCTCACTAATTAAATTGCGATGAAAGTTCTATAATGCAGTGACAGTTATGTGTTTTTTGATGCAGCATCATGGGCAGTATCTGTTTATTTTGCCTACCAACGCACTTGGAAGCCTTTCAATCCAATTCTTGGAGAGACTTATGAA
>CAIGRP010030023.1:0-32974 GCA_903798385.1 Fraxinus cuspidata
TTTTAAACGGGGCGGGGGTGCCCCGCCCCAAACCCGCCCCGTTGCCATCTCTACTACACTTAGAGGTGTATAATGCGAGATTAAAATAATCAATAAAAAGTAACAAGTTACTTATTTAGCCCTTATTTGTTCCTTATTATTTTCAAAATACATTTTTCTCTCTTCTTTTCAACTATACATTCTTTAATAAAATAATGCTACACGCAAATTCAAAAAAATATCTTATATTTCAATCACACACTCTCCATCAATCTATTATTACAAAATGCATTTTTAAGAAAAATGGGGCTCAAACTCTTATTGTTTCTAGACAATTAAATTTAATGTTAAATTAAATCCTAAGTATCAATCATGTAATATAGATCAAAAGTGGAAAAGTAAATAACATTAAATTTGGTAACGAAAGAAAACCCCTTGAAAAACTCTTCACGTTGATTAAAAACCTCTGGCCAATCCTTGTCAAAAGATCCACTAGAAAAGATAACTTAGAATTGGTCCTGACACAACTAAACCTTAGTAGACTTTGATCACCAAACTTGTAAATTACCGAAAAACCTCTTCTACAATGCCCGAGCCAAAATTTTTTGGCCGAGCATGGGCAAAAAAAAAGTCCAAACCATTTTTTACTTGAGCCGAGCCCGAGCTTCAAGTTTTGGCTCGCAAGCAGCTCGGCTTGGGTCATTGACATCCCAAGGCAAACGCCACGTAACTACCATAACTTTATTATTGAAATGTTCAACATTAGTGGCGGATGATTGAAATTTTTTGTTATTATTATGTAAGTTAATAATTGAAGAATAATATATACTTGCTTCCTAAATTTGAGTTTGGAGTCGGAAAAAATTAGAAGGAAACAAAATAAAGTAACATTATTTCAGTGTCAAACATAATATATTGATAAGTACTTCAATTTCGAACAAAAGAATAGAGAGTAAAAAATTTGGTGATTCAAGAATTACAAAATATGAATGACAATGATAACATGAATAAATAAAATGAGAATGAATGAGCGATCCAACCTGCCAATGTAAATGAATCGAATGAGACTAAGGAAGTGACTGAACATGTCAATGTATATTAGTCAAATGAAAATGAAAAACATGATGTTCAATAAGAAAATTTAAATCAACGGTCTTACTTTAATTTGAATTTTGATGATCCCTAAATTGTTATGATGATAAAAAAAAATGAGTAGCAAAACAAGACAGAAATTGTCCGGTTATCATTATGAAGAAAACCAATTGTTGGTTATTAAGGAATAAAAAAAGAAAGGAAAATATTGTTCGGAATACGAGGGATTATTTAGTTGTGATATGTCCAAAAAGAGTTTATGACATCTTGTTTTCAAAGATAGCACAAATGGACATTTTGATTCATCACAATATAAGCAGTTACTATCAAAGGTAGATAATCGATAGGGACTGGCTAGTGTATCCAATTTCTTTGGATATAATTTTTTTTGCTTCCGTTGCATGTTGTTGAAGTAGTAAAAAATGATGAATAAAATTTTCCAATTTAGTAATCATGGATCTACATGGGTATCTTAATAGGCATGAAGCAAATGAGGAGCATATATGATGCATGACTAGTTGGATTGTATAGAAAAACAACCGTAAGTGGGTTACATGCTACGACGCTAGCACAACATGAGTTACTGATAATAAAGTATGGAGTCAATCTCATTTTTTGTCCAACATACATATAAGTGCTTATTTTCGTATGAACATGCTTGAAATGTTATGAATTAATAACATGTTGATTGGGCATGTATTTAATTTATTGTTTACATGTTAAGAACGTCATGTCTAGTATGAGTATAGTGGTAGATTTTTTTTATTCTTCTACACTTATAAGCGAAATCAAAATCATTTTAACGTCTTCAAATGCTTGTTATGTGTGAGGATCACGAGCATATCAATTTTTTATCACTAGTCATTTGAAAGTTTAAGTTAGGACTTACATTGTAATAGTGATTTACTTGTTTGTGTTAATATTCAACCATTTGCGCATTAATGTATTGCATCTGAAACTAAACAAAGGAAAAAATGGGATGGTGACAATTATGATTATCGGTACCGTAAGATTCAATATGTCGCGGATGAGTAAGAAGTTTTACAAATCATAATCCAATAAATCTCCCCCCCCCCCCAGGTTACTGCAGGTCAAAATCTACACGATTAAGAGACTTAGAATCTTAACGTAAGAAAGATCTTTGTATTTTTTAATTAAAGAAATTATAGAAACACGAGGTGACTTAATTTTACAAACACACTATCGCATTTTTAAGTTATTGTTTCCCACAAGATTCCCCTTATAAGGTAGAAGGTAAATTATAAATATAAACATATTTCATTATGACATAATAAGTATACTTCATTATTCAATTGTCTCAATAGAAGATAAAGAGAATATATTGGCTTTTGAGTCACAAATAATTTGTCAGATATTATTCTATGATTCTATTCACAGTAGAATTCTTACAATGCTTATAATATACATTTAATTTATTTATTGAACATATCCTATCCGTTTCAGGAACATGTAGTACAGTTGTTAAAGTAATGATTTTCTGGGAAGTGAAGATAATCTCTACATTTCCTTCCCCAACTATTTTGGAGCGGCCTTCGTTACCCATTCGAATCTCTTGATCTCCAGCTACTTCATAATAGATCTTGAATAAAGACTTATCATATGATACATGTACAATGACATATGTATCATACCACCAATCAACTCTTTCCTTGATTGCATTGATCTCGCTTACGGTGGCCATAATATTGTCTTCTTTGATGGAGTTCACTTTTCTCTCGGAGTTGTTTTGCTTTTGGTGTCGACATCCCTTTGCATAATATTCGGATTTCCAACAAACAAAGCAACCTTCTTAGACTTCTTCTTAAACTTGTTAAAGTTTTTAGAAGGTTTTCTCTTGTTGGATTTATTTGAAGGTTCGGTCTTCTCCACGGTATTAATCTTCGGAACTATGCATTATTTTCTTCCAATATCATTTCCAAGTCCCCGAAAGTTTCGCAATGATTGCTCCTACTTGGAAAGATTTTGGGATTTTAATTTTGAACGCCTTCAACTTGTTTACAAGAACTTGTAACTCATGTACTTAGGGAAGAAGATGAATGTTATCAAGGGATTTGAAGTTGAAATACCTTGAAATTAGAAATTTCTTAATACCTTCTTCTTCGGTTTTTTACTTATTTTTCAAAGCATCCCATATTTGTTTTGTTGATGATATATTTGTGTAGAGATCGTACAATCGGTCGGATAGAGTGTTAAGAATATGACCGTGGCATATGAGTTCATCCTCTGACACTTTTTTCTCTCCATTTTTACGGCTAAGTAGTGCCAATTCTGGATCAAGAATGTAGAAAGATCTTCAACGTCTTGAGAAGGAACTTCAACTTGTCTTGCCATTTTATAAAATTTGTCCCATCAAATCGATCTAGGCAGACAAGTTCTTGATTCATCAATTTGATCGTCGCCATCGTAGTTTTGTTCTCCATTGCAGACAATATTGTTTGAGATCGTTGAAAAAATGTTTCCACACAAAGGGAATGAATAAGACATAAAGAATTAAAAACAAGAACACCAGAATAATGATGAAAACTTAATCACGGTTATTGTTGTCCTCAAACAATATTTGCACCCTCGGATTGAATGTGATGCTTAAAGAGATATTTCCAAATGGTTTGAAAGATTAATCAAGCCTTATAATAGAAAAACATTTAGACACTTAGTATTTTCTACCAAAACTTCAAGAACACTTTGAAAGAAATTTGAATATAAATGGAAAAATGTAAATTCTATCTTTGGGAATGAAGATTTGATCACAAGTTGTTGAATGTGATAATCTATCATGTATTTATAGACTTCAATCAACACCCACGAAATAGTGCCAAAAAACCATGAAAAGTTGTAAATCTTTCACCAAATTCAAATAAAAATCGGCCTTGATGGCTATTTTTTTAGTTCTATGCGACCGCATAGAACAAACCTATGCGGCCACAAAGATTAATCACTTGCAGGGCATATAAACCCTGCATGTTTAAATGCGACCACAGAGGCCAAAGTTTTGGCCTCTAAATCCTTTTCCAGAGTCTATTTTATTGATTTTGAACAACAATTTCAATAGAAGATAGTTTATCAGATAGAAAGTGCAAGAGCTATCATGCTTTCCATTTATTTTGATATATATATATATATATATATATTATCTGAGATTTATTTATCAAGTAAAAGTGAAAACCCTACATGATTAAACTTTCTTAATGTCGAATGGCATAAATGTGATGCATCAAATCCATCGCATTATATATTGATTAATTTGGTTTGATAATCAAGTTTATTGGATACTCGGAAACCATATCAATATATCATGAGAGAGATTGATGAGGGTTCCTATCAGGGAAATTTCCTTTCTTTAGTTGTATTGTAGACGTTCTCATATCTTACACGTGAAGTAACTTTGTATCTACTCATTTCTTTATGTATTTTCTCAATTTCATATTCTATTAATAAACATGTTAATGGATGAAATCACACATCGAACAAAGATAAAAATTAGACCAATTTATAGAGGTATAGGTTACTCATCTTAACTTGACCTTTTAAGATGGAACCTCAAATCTTAACATGGTATCAGAGAGCATGTTAATTGATGAAATCTCACATCAAATAAAGATGAAAATATAAAAGTTTGGATTACTCATCTTAACAAGATTGACCTTTTAAGATGGAATCCCAACTCTTAAAACTTAACATGCCAAATAATTGGATTTTGAAAATATATATCTCTTTTCCGGAAGTCTTAGAAGGGGCGTGGTGTCATTTTCATAAATGTCGTTGTCTAATATGACTCGTATTTGATTTGTGTTTTTTGTAGCTAAGAGAGGGTTGGTGTGATCAGCTCTGTACTCGACAAGAGCTAATAGAAACTTCCTTTTACTTGCTAGTTCCACTTGCAAAACCACTATATCTTTCACATTTGCCAGCAACCCCTCCAAATCCACCACGTTGTAGCTCGGATAAATCTAGTTGTCTTTCGTACCTTTGCTGGTATACCACCTGAAAACAACTGACCATGATTTTGCCCGAAGTTGTTTAAGAGAGTAATGATATTTAGTACCACACCATTGAAGTTACAACTCTGATCTAGGTGACATTAATTATCGTTAAATGAAATGAATAACTTAATTTCATTTTTAATTAAACATTTCACATAGTATCACATAGATTGATACTAGATAACATTATTCTTTTAAGATATCTAGGAGCTTGTACTTGAATTGATCAAGGCATTGGCCAATAATTTGACCCTCTCATCCACGTCCCTCTACAACCATTCTTTAGTACCCTAGGAACTCCCTGAAGATCCAGAACCCACCGTAACATCAAGGTTATCCTCCAAAGCTCCTTTCTCCTGACCTGAAGTAAAATATGACATTATTATTATTTTTTTTTACGTAGGAACCCGCAGCCGCTACTCGTGAATGCGTACTGGATA
Organism: Fraxinus cuspidata; assembly: GCA_903798385.1. Taxonomy (NCBI): domain Eukaryota; kingdom Viridiplantae; phylum Streptophyta; class Magnoliopsida; order Lamiales; family Oleaceae; genus Fraxinus; species Fraxinus cuspidata. The sequence continues at coordinate 5,513 of CAIGRP010030023.1, forward strand.
AACCTCGCTCCACGTGCAATAACCCGCAAACCACACAGGAGAGATAAACCGCACTAGGCAAGCCCGATGCGACGGGTTCAACAAAGAAAGTGTTGGCAGTGGATTCAAACTCGTGACCTTCGATCTCCGCATTCACCTACTCCACAAGTTTAATTATTCAAGTCATAAAGACTATAAAGAAAAGTATAAGATATATCTCACAATTTTTCTTTTGACAAATTACTCAATTCAATTGAAGATTTATACTAGAGCTTAAGTAAGCTAATTTAAGGTCAATTCATATTCAATGTCACCTCACAATATCAATGACCGTCATTATAAATCTCAAACAAGATGTTAAAATAAATATGCGAACTGGATCACTAACAAAAGAATCTTTATTTTAACAAATCATTCTCTTTAAGCTCTAATTAACACTTTATACACATCATTCACCAAATATCTATCTCGCCCTACCGTATTGAGGAGTAGCCAAGTTCAATAGTAATCAAGTCATGTTTTGCTTACGACCATTTAGAAGTGAGTATTAAAATAAAATCTTTAAAAGAATAGTCGTTCTTTTGATATTTTCTTATAGATTTTGCCACTAGGACAAAAGAAATTTAAAAGATACAGTGACATAATTCGAGATGACGGAAGATGATTTGATGGAAAAATTGATTGTGTTTAACACAGTTCAATAATATAATAACTTGTGATATTATATCAAGGATTATGTCAAAGCACCTAACTATTAAAAGACCAAAATTTTGACTTGTCGGTTGAAATTCTCTCTCTTGAGATGAAAATTTGAAACGAAGGTTTATTGTATGCAACCTCTTTGAATGATTGGACAAGGAAAGTAAAGACAACTGATGGTGGCCGCAGCCGTCAATTTTGATTTTGTTTGTGTGCTTGAACTGTCTGAATTATAATAAACAGAACTTGAATTAACTGAATTATAATAAACAAGGCATAAACTTGAAAATTATGATTATGAAACGTGAAAACGAGAGAACGTACTAAATTTTAAGCGTGTTTGACATCAATTAATTTTTTTTTCAAAATTTTTCTCTTTCTTAATTATAATCACACATTTTTCAAATAAAATAATATTAAACACAAATCTAAAACTTTTAATTACTTTTCAACCATACATTCATCCATTAATCACTGTATCAAAATTTATAATTTCCCAAAAATGAGGCCAAACACATGCTAAGTGAATTTTAAGTTACTGCAACTTAAAAAGTCTTGTTTGGTTTAGCTATAAGAAAACCTTAAAAACTGTTTGGTTTATTTTAATACCCAATTAAAATCTCAAGTCAAAATATAACCACACATTTCAAGGGATCACAACTTTTCAACTACACATTTCATCAACTTTTATCAAAATCTTTTAAAATCTAATTTTAATTTCTACCAAACATGAGTTTAATAAAAATCTAAATGAAAATTAACAATTAATTTTAACTACATATTTAATAGGGCTCACAACTTTCATCAACTTTTCAACCACATATTTTATCAATTTTTATCCAAAGTATTGTAATTAACTTGTTATCATAGTTAGGATGTATACAGTTATTTCTATTTATTGGAAGAGCCCCAAACGGGGAAGATTATTCAACTAAAAATATTCACAAATTCTATTGAAGATTTATATTTTTCTTTATGGGAGAATATACTAGAGCTTAAGTCATCAAATTAAAGGTCAATTCATATTCAAGATCACCTAACCACATCAATGAACATCATTCAAAATCTCAAACACGGGATCAAAAATATATATGTGAACTAGGTCACTAACAAAAGAATCTATATTTTACAAAGCATTCTCTTTATACACGTCATTCACCAAATATCTAGGTTAACGACCTACCCTCTTGAGGAGCAGCCAAGTTCAGTAGTAATGAAGTCGTGCTGGGCATACTACCATTTTGGAAGTGAGTGGAAGTTTAAAATCCAAATCATTTAGTCAATGTAAAATAAAAGAATAGCCTTAAAAATCAAATCTTTAAAAGAATAGTCAATCTTTCAATATTTGCTTAAAGATTTTGTCAGAAATTTTAATAAATGCAATGAAATAATTCGAGGCAGTAGCAGATGATTTAATAAAAAAATTGATTTGAGTTTAAAATATACCAATAATACAATGACATGTGATATTATGTCAAAAATAATGCTAAAACATCTTACTGTAACATCTTTGCTTAAAGATCAAATTTTTGACTTGTTACCCCTTTGGGGTTGGTTGAGTTGGTGGAGTAGGTGAGCGTGAAGACCGAAAGTCACGAGTTCGAATCCCCTGACAATACTTTCTCGGTTGAGCCCGTCGCACAGAACTTGCCTAATGCGGTTTATCTCTCTTGTGTGATTTGCGGGCTATTGCACATGGAATGAGGTTTATCCAATGTACATTCACGAGTAGCGACTGCGGGTTTCTACGTATAAAAAAATAAAAATAAAAAAATAAAAAAATTTGACTTGTTGATTGAAATTCTCTCTCTTTGAGGTGAAGATTTGAAACGAAGGCAATCATGCAACTCAAGGCGGCCGCAGCCGAACAATTTTTATATTGATTTGTGTGCTGGAATTGGCTGAATTACAATAATAATAACAATGTATATAATAACAATAATAATAATATATTATATGTATTGTTATTACAGTCAATTCCAGCACACAAATTAATATAAAAATTGGTGTGTGTATATATATATATATAATATACACCGCGCGATAATAATAATATATTATATGTATTGTTATTACAGTCAATTCCAGCACACAAATCAATATAAAAATTGGTATATATATATATAGAGAGAGAGAGAGAGAGAGAGAGAGAGAGAGAGAGAGAACTGTGAAGAAATATGAAAGATATAAGCAATCACAAGGCAAAAACGTGAAAATTATGATTATGAAAACGAGAGAACTCACTATAAAGAGATAATCTTATATACACAAAACATTGTAGAAACATTAACTACAAAGAGACAATTTTTATAATGCGTTTTAAAAACTATTGAACTCTTATCATTTGATAATTTTAAGCGTATAAAAGTTAAAGCATGCAATTAAGTCAATTTTAAGTTTAAGCTCTTAACTATAATTTTGTTAAAAAAAGTTGAAAAGAATCTAAGCCCTTATTTGATCCCCTCTATTTTTAAAATACATTTTTCTCTCTTATTTTCAACACATTCTTCAATAAAATAATATTACATATAAACTCAAAAATTTTTCTATTTTTTAATCACATATTCTCTATCAAAATACAATTTCAAAATACATTTTGGACAAAAATAAAGCTCAAACAGGCTCTAAGTCAAATTCCACACTTAATTTTAATAACATTTCATGAGACCCACAATTTGGCCCATGCCATATCGAATAACGTGGTCGTGGAAATGTGTGTAGTTAGAACCTAATAGGATCTATTTCCCATCCATTTTCACAAAATTGGGTTCCCTTTAGGGTCCAACCAAACGCCAAAATTGCACCTTATAAACCAACATTTTCCATAAATTTCTCTATGTGGAACAAATGTAAACAATTTCGATCAAATTTACACTATTTTAGGTTTCAAGTGGTTGACTTTGAATCCAAATGTTTTATTTAGTACTTAATAACTTTTTACAAATAAATATATATGTTATTAATCTCGCGGAGTAGAACATAAATATGATTGATACTGTTAATTTCGGAGTTCAAACCCCACATAATATTAAGCTCAAAATCATCAAAATAAAAAATCATTTCCAACAACCACATGGTTGGGGATATGAGACATCAAAAAAAGTTTCGCTAGCGTGACATTAAGTTTGACAATTTTTTTACAGTGTGAGGTGAAATACATTTTTACCTTTGATTTCAACAACACTTAAAATAATTCATGTCATAAATTCTATGAAAATATAATTTTTAGAATGTTTTTTAAAGCTTGTACTCATTTGTCAATTTCAAGCTTACAAAAGTTAAAGCGTGCAATTAAGTTAATTTAAGTTTAACTGCAACTTAAAAAGTCTTGTTTGGTTTAGCTATAAAAATAACCTTAGAAACTGTTTGGTTTGGTTTAAAATCTCAAGCCAAAATCAACATTTTATTTTAACCACACATTTCATGGTACCAACAACTTGTCAACCACACCTTTCATCAATTTTTATCAAAATCTACTCAAAATTTGATTTTAATCCTAACCAAACACAAGTTTAATAAGAATCTAAATGAAAGTTAACAATTAATTTTAAGTATACATTTAGTAAGACTCACAACTTTCATCAACTTTTCAATTACATATTTTATCAACTTTTATCCAAATCTACTAAAATATAATTTTTTAGCTTAAAGTAGACATGACAGTCAGGATACGACGCATCAAAAAGCCTCCAAAAAATTGCAATTATTCAAGTTTATTTTATTATAAAATACAGAAACAATAAAGAAATGTTTCTACATTGTTTTCAAATAATTCTGTATATAGAATAATGCAGCCGCCGAGATTGAAGGGGAGGGGAAAATTCTCTATAAATATTGGAGTTCATGCTTATATTTTAGCAACAAATTTAACACTCTCTTATAGCAACAAATTAAGCACATTCCTCAGGACAAAGAAAATGGCTTCAGTAGGAGTTGATATTGGTCATGCAGTGAGCAATCTGCCGAAGGAGATTGTTCGGCCTGTAAACCCCTTTACTCCAAGCATGTGGGGTGATTTTTTCATTTCATATGCTTTGGACCATCAGGTATGCTTGTTACTACTTTCTCTTCTTCATTAACCATTATTTTGTCCAACTTTGTCGTCTAAAAGTTTAAACTACCACAAACTAGAAAAAATTTATGCATTTAAATTTTGGTCTTTAAGCCCCACCCCCCCCCCCCCCCCCCCCCCCCCCCCCCCCCCCCCCCCCCCCCCCCCCCCCCCCCCCCCCCCCCCCCCCCCCCCCCCCCCCCCCCCCCCCCCCCCCCCCCCCCCCCCCCCCCCCCCCCCCCCCCCCCCCCCCCCCCCCCCCCCCCCCCCCCCCCCCCCCCCCCCCCCCCCCCCCCCCCCCCCCCCCCCCCCCCCCCCCCCCCCCCCCCCCCCCCCCCCCCCCCCCCCCCCCCCCCCCCCCCCCCCCCCCCCCCCCCCCCCCCCCCCCCCCCCCCCCCCCCCCCCCCCCCCCCCCCCCCCCCCCCCCCCCCCCCCCCCCCCCCCCCCCCCCCCCCCCCCCCCCCCCCCCCCCCCCCCCCCCCCCCCCCCCCCCCCCCCAGCTTCACTTTCTCACTAAAGGTTTGACATGTGCAGTACAATTTTCTTAAATAGATAGCCATTTCAAAACTTTGTATTCTACATGGATGAACATTAATTACTGATATTGAAAAGAAAAACTCGAAAGTCATATACATCAAGCTTACTAATTATAAATTGCTTGCTTGTTATGCAGGTATGGGAAACGCTTGCTCAAGAGGTTGAACAACTGAAACTTCTTCACTCCTTTTACGATTATATTTCTAAAGAAAATAAAATAAAGGAAAAAATGGTATTGATTGACACACTCGAGCATCTAGGTGTTTCATATCACTTTGAAAAAGAGATTGAAGAGCACCTCGAACAAATGTTCAATCTCATTTCTATGTCTGGAGATTACAATGACGATGATCTATGCAATGTTTCATTGTATTTTCGACTGTTCAGACAACACGGTTATAAAATGCCTTGTAGTAAGTTCTCTATCAAATTTACAATTGTCTACATTATAATCACCCTTAATTCGTAAAGATGTCGTAGTACAAATATATTAGAGATACATATAGATCTTAGCTTCTTCATCAACTAATTCTTTCAAAGTTTTGAGTCAAACAATTTCACAATATCTTTGCAGTCTCCAGCATAAGAACACAATTATAATCAAGTCATTTGATCATAAACAGGTGTATTTGAAAATTTCAAGGATCAAAATAATAGATTCAAAGAAACTCTCAAAGGGGATGTTGAGGGCATGTTAAATCTTTATGAAGCATCACACTTGAGGATGCACGGAGAGGACATTTTGGAAGAGGCTTTGGTCTTCACATCTACTCATCTCAAGTTAATGGCACCACAAATGGACTCTCTTCTCCAAGAAAAAATAAATAAAGCCCTCGAGCTACCGCTGCATAAACGCTTGATGAGACTAGAAGCACCTCATTATATTTCCTTGTATGAAAAGGAGAAATCAAAGAATGATCTACTTGTGAAGTTTTCCAAATTAGATTACAATTTTGTGCAGATGTTGCACAAGAAAGAGCTTTCTGAACTTTCAAGGTAAGAACGCATTGATATTTCTTCCCTTTGTTTTAGTGGGGTATTTGGGAATACTAGTACGTTATAAACTCTTTGCATTTGCATTTTTACAATGTTATTGCAGGTGGTGGAAGGACCTCGACCTTTTGTCCAAATATCCATATGCTAGAGACAGAGTTGTCGAGTGTCATTTCTGGGGTTTAGCCATTTATTTCGAGCCTCAATATTCTCTAGGCCGCATATTTGTGGCTAAAGTTTTATCACTCCTTTCAATCGTGGATGACACATACGATAGTTATGGAATACTTGAAGAGCTAGAAATTTTTACCAAAGCAATACAAAGGTACACACATCCACACCGATATATGCACAATTATAGTTCTTGATCAATCTTTATATAAAATCATGTTTTCTTAGGTGGGATATTACTGAGATAAATAAGCTCCCGGATTACATGAAACGTTGTTATCAAGTTATCTTGGACGAATACAGTGGTTTTCATGAACTACTCAGCAAAGAAGGGAGATCCTATGCAGCTGATCACACCAAAGAAAGAGTATTATCTTCTTTCCCTTAAATACATGTAGCATTTATTGAACCATCACATCTAACATTTGATAGATGAAAAAGAGACGTATATTTATTTGAGTTTAGTTTTCAGTTACCACCTCTTTATTTTGCCCAACACCTGCACAATTTTTTCATAATTAGGTAACACGAGATTTAAATACAGACATTTGTATGTTATACACAAAGCTTTTTGAAGGACTTGACATAAAAGTTGAAGGATTAATATAATGTGATTGAATATTATGTTTGGTACGATGATTGGAAAAAATTGTACAAGATTAAGCCCTTGTTTGAGCCCCATTTCAAGACACATTTTCAGTCACATATTTTTCAATAAAATAATATTACACTTAAATCAAAAAAATTTCTTAATTTTGAACCACACATTCTCCAAAAACCATTATTCAAAAATACATTTTTTTCCTCTCAAAATGGAGCTCAAACAAGGGCTTAGTCATGTGAACAATGTCATCTTTTACTTCATATCAAACATCATCAATACATAATTTTTTTGTGACTGTAATTTGTTCGTACTAATGTTTTTCTACTTTTATGTTTGATATTGATCTAGTTTAAACAAATGGTGAGGAGTTATGGCTCGGAGGCCATGTGGTTCTTTGGAAAGCAAATGCCAACATTCACTGAGTACTTAAGCAATGGACTATTTACTAGTAGTTACTGCTTAATGTCTGCATCAGCCCTCATGGGGGTGAAATCTGCTACAAAAGAAATATATGACTGGCATTGGGCCAATCCTAAGATTCTGACAGCTGCCTGCTCCATGGGTCGACTACGCAATGATGTGGCAAGCTGTGAAGTATGAACTCTTAACCAAAAGTTCAGAATAAATTACACACAAAACACACTCTCTAACTTTGTCTAATCTTTTCACCTGCAGCGTGAAAACAAACGGGAACACGATATCCTAGCTATTGAGTGCTACACGAAGGAGCATGGTGTGTCGAAACAAGAGGCATTGAATAAATTTCTTGAAATATCGGAGAATGCATGGAGAGACGTGAATGAAGAACTGCTTAGGACTGACATCCCAAGGGAGATTCTTGTACGAATTCTCAACATTGCACGCATTACTGATTCGAGTTACCTGAACAACATAGATGGTTACACTTCTCCGGAGCAATCTATGAAGCATCAAATGTTTATAACAGTGGTGGATCCCCTTATCATATGATATAGAGGCATACTTACAAAGCAGCTAAATGATGAAGCGTGATCGCTTTGTAATAAGTTCTCTTCTTGTAGAAGAGTACAGTGCGATAATAAGACTACTGTCAAATGTCTAGTGAGTGTGGGGGTCCTAGTTTTATGCATAATGTGTTAATGTGTACTCCATCAATATTTAATATTGATGTTCATGTGGTGTTTATCCAAGTGCTTTTAAGTGATTGTTCACATGGGTTTTAAGTGATTGTTCACATGGGCGGATAAAATGCAAAGTGCCATTAGTATTGCTTGTGAATTTGACCATTTTCTTCACTCCAAAACGGTAAATTAGATGTCTCGTCTGCCACAATTATTTCGATTTATATAAACACTTCCTTGATTATCTTGCTACACAAAATTAAATATAATTCAATGAAAATCAACACACAATAAACTGAATTAAAATAAAATCTACCATTTTATACATTCTCTCGTTTTAGTACGCTTATGGGTAGGTGTGTTTAAAGGACAAGTCGAGCTGCTTAACTCATCTACCTCCAAAAGAACCCACTTTCCTCGTCAACCTTTATTTATTTGACTGAAATCACATATTTATCTCAATTTGACTAGTTAACAAACTGTTTCTCACCTTACATTCTTGTATGTAAATTGTCACTTAATTACAGAAGTGACCTTGACCTATCCTATCACTCAAGTTGTAGCCTATCATCTTTGACGTTCATCAAGCACGTAGGTTTTTTGGTCAATATTAGTTAACAGGTCATTCCAAGTCCATTTTCGTCAGTTCGAAATTTAAACCATCCCACTATCTTCTGCTTTTCGTTCACCAGACCCACCATCTTCAAACCAAAGTACAGTCCTACAATGCCACGTGGATGCCATTGGGTTTTTCTTCACCACGCGCACATCAGAGAACTCCACCCATTGTAGTTCAACATAGTGGCAGACGCCAGGTAACTACCATCACTTTATTATTGAAATGTTCTACCTTATTGGCAGATGATTGAAATGTTTTATTATTATTTTTTAACTTAATCATCGTGTTAGACGAATTGTTATTTTTTAACTTAAATCATTGTGCTAGAAGAATTGTTATTTTTCAACTTAATCATTGTGCTAGACGAATTGTTATTTTTTAAATTAATCATTGTGCTGGACAAATTATTATTTTTTAACTTAATCATTGTGTTAGACAAATTGTACAAATTATTATTTTTTAACTTAATCATTGTGTTAGACAAATTGTTGTTTTTAACTTAATCATTGTGTTAGATGAGTTAAGCAGCTGCTGCGCATGGACATTTTGGTAGTGGCACGTAGTGGCGCGTCTAGTAGAATCTGGAGAAGCTTTCTTCGGACAATTTGCTCATTTTATCATTCTGAATGTATTGATAACTTTAATTTTGTGTTTCAGGTTATACAGTAAATTTTGGACAATTTTGCCCCTGAACACTCGATTTGCAATCTTTGTTCAATTGCATTGATACATTTGCTGAAACTTTAGGGAAAATAGTGGTAACCCCCAAACAGCTTATTCGCATCTTACGGACCTTCGAACGTGGTCCACTATGATAAATTGGCTTATCCCGGTAAAATTTTGCGTCATCATGTGGGATGACAATATGATTGGGGTTACCGAGTGGAGTAACCATTGCTTATGCTAGAAATTAGGAATTACTTAATCTTACGTGATTGAAGTATTTATTTTTGATAAAATCAGTTTATTATCTTCGTGATATAGTGTGTGTGAAATTGTTTGATTGGCATATCTCTTTATTGCACCGTTAATTCCATTAGAATACATAGACTTTACTCGTTTGAACATTCTCTTGATCTAAGATCAAGAATCTTACGAAACCCTAAGAATTTAGAACGATGTATATCGTTTGCGTTCCTATATCTACTTTGTGTAGCTTAATTGCAATTATGTGCATTTTTATTGATTCATAAAAGTGACAACTCACAATTTTGATTTGGAAATTTTTAACGATAAGGACGATTTTTCAATTTGGAAACAAAAAATGAGATGTATTTTGGTTCAGCAAAAAATTTCAAAGTCCATCTGCTGATTTTTCAAAAAAATAAAAAGAAGTTGATTAGCTTGCATACACTTCAATCATTTTACACTTGTCTGACACTAGAGAAATGTGGGTAAACTGAAAACAACTAAAGAACTTTCAAAAAATTTGAATAACTTGTATTTGCTTAAATCTACTCTGAACAAACATTAATTACTTGAGCTTTTTCAGTTTTAAAATAGATCATTCAAATGATCTTGATGAGAATTTAGACATGTTTAACAAACTTGTCCAAGATATTGTTACTCTATTCCTGACACTTATAAGGAAGTTAGGAGTGCGATTAAGTACGATAGAGACACTTTGATGCTTGAAATTATCTTTGACTCACTTAGAAATAAGGAGACGGAGATTAAAAATGAAAAAATGATAAGAAATGTGATGAGATTCACATGGTGAGTGATAGAACTCAATTTAGACAAAACGTTCATGATGGATTCCAAAATGGTAAAGAGTCAAGTAATAATAGAGGTAAAAAGAAGAGCAATGCTAGGTTTAGATCAAAATCTAGGATCAAGGTTAAGAAATGCTATGAATGTGGGAACACGGAGCATTTTATATAAGATTACTATAAAAAGATGGGTAAGTTAAAGAGTAAAGAGAAAGGTGAAGTAAATATGTTGTTTTCTACTTTCAATGTTAATGATGGTAAAGTGTAAATGATTACAAGTTTTGTTGCTTATCCTACTAAATTGAACCTAACTACCAATTCTTGTTTGCATAAGTGGATATTTGATTCTGGTGCATCTTTTTATGTAACAACACAAAAAGATTGGTTTGAAAACTTATATGAATCAAATGATGGGCATGTTGTGCTATGTGATAACTCTTCTTGTACTGTTGTTGGGATTGGTGATATTACCTTAAAGTTTGACACTGGCTTTGTGTATACTTTAAAAGATGTTAGATACATTCTTGAAATGTCTAGGAATTATTTCATTAGGAAGACTTGAGAAATTTGGCTTCACTCGTAAAATTGGAAATTGAGTTTTGAAATTAGTTAAGGGTACACTTGTTTCCATCAAGGGAACCAAGAGAAGTGATATTTATATCACTAATGAAAAAATGATAAGATATTTATATTCTTCTATCTCTTTTGCCAAGGCTAATCACACACATAAATGGTACAATAGGCTTGCACATGTGGGTGTTAAGTGGCTTAAACTTCTTAATGAAAAATGTGCTTTTGGTAATTATTAAGGTTTGATTTAACTTTTTGTGATCACTGAGGGCTTGGTAAGTGTCATAAAATTTATTTCTCCCCGAGTGTTCATAAAATTAAATTATGCTTGAATATGCTTGAATATGTGCATTCAGACTTGTGGGTCCTACTAGTAATCCCACTTCGTGTGGAAATATGTATTTCTTGTCTATCATTGATAATAACAAAGAAATGAGTGGATTTATCTTTTAAAAGATAAATCTGATACTTTCTACAATTTTAATAATTGAAAAAGACAAGTTGAGAACTAAACAGGCAAGAGGATTACGTTTTTTTTAAAATTAATAATGACCTAAATTTTTGTAACATTGAATTTGACAATATGTGCAAAGAGAATTGAATAACAAGACATAAGAATGTTCCTTACACTTCTCAACAAAATAGGGTTACGAAAAAGATGAATAGAACTATATTTGATGAAGTGCGATATATGATGTTAAGTTCTAATGTCCCAAAGTCATTTTGGGGCGAAATTGTTATAAATGCTTGTTATTTGATTAATTTGACTACATTTGCTATATTAAATGGTGATACTCCTCATGAAAAATGTTCTGGTAAACTAAGTTATTATTCTGTTCTTAGAAATTTTGTTGTGCTTCATTTTCTCATCAGAGTGGGGGAAAACTTGAACTTAGAGCTAGCAAATGTGTTTTTCTAGATTATCCTAAGGGTGTCAAGGATTACAGAGATAGAAGTCAAAATGGGGTTAAGATCATTGTGAGTAGAGATGTTAAGTTCAATGAGGGTGAGATATCGTGCCTTAAGACTGAATATGAACCAGTGAGTAAAGAAGAGCAAGGTAAACAGAGAGACCGATTGAAAGTGGAGTTAGAAAAACTTAGCACGTATGTCCTTGCCACCTCCAATGAGATGGAGACCCAAGTTCAAAAACCCAAGATAGAGATTGGAGAAGAAGTAGTGATAAAAGAGTATCCTAATGAAGAGAATCCCTTAGCAAATTATAACTTAGTTATGAATAAATAGAGAAGACAAACGAGAGCACCTAGAAGATTTGAATATGAGTTCGAGTTAGCTTTTGCTCGTGCTAGTTATAAGAAGCTAGTTGATAGAGAGCCAAAAATCTTTGAGGAGCGATGAAAAGTAAATAATTTGAAGAGTGGTTTAAGACAATGAAAGATGATTCCTTATAAAAGAATCAAACTTGGGAACTAGTTCCCAGACCTAAGAATAAATCTACAACTGAATGTAGGTGAGTTTTTATAGTTAAGAAGAGTACTAATGCATATGAACCCTTAAGATTTAAAGGTAGGCTAGTGGGTAAGGGATACATACAAAAGAAGGGTGTTGATTATAACGAGATTTTTCACCAGTTGTCAAGTACACTATTATTAGGATCATACTTGCATTGGTTACACATTTTGACTGGAAACTTGATGTAAATATTGTTTTTTACATAGTGAACTTGATGAACAAATCTTTCTATATCAATCAGAAGGTTTTAAAGACAAACTAGAACATGATCATGTGTGTTTCTTGATAAGGTCTTTATGTGGTTTAAAGCAATCACCTAGATAATAATATAAAAGATTTGATTCTTTTGTACTCACTATAAAGTTTCAAACGAGTAAGTTTGATCATTGCCTATATTTCCAATGTTATGATGCTAATAATGGCTATGTTTTTATTGCTATATGTGGATGATATATTCTTAGTTGGTTCATCACCTCAGTGGATAAGAAAGATAAAAACAAAGTTGAATGGTGAATTAGACATGAAAGAATTAGGTCAAGTTAAGAGAATCCTAGATATGGAAATTGAAAGAGTGAAGTCAAATTCAGCATTTTTTTTTTTTACAACGGTCATCTTATGTTTCAAAGGTGTTAAAAAGATTTGGCATGAATGATTGCAAACCTATTACATTACTTTTAGCTAATCATTTTGTATTATCTAAATATCGGACTCTATGTAACGAAAAAGAGATAGAATACATGAGTAGGATCCCATACTCTAATGTGATTGGTTCTATTATGTATTTGATGGTTTGTACTAGACCAGATTTAGCTTTCGCTGTGAGTACACTTAGTAGATATATGTCTAATCCTGGTCTTGAGCACTGGGAAGCTTTAAAGTGGTTGTTAAGGTATTTGAAAGGTACCTGTAATGTAGGTCTAAAGTTTGGTGTTAATAACGAGGGTGTTAAACTAAAGGGGTTTGTTGATGCTGACTATGCTGGGGATAGGGATAACAGGAAATNTTGTAGATGCAGACTAACATCTTCCTATGTATTTACTTTGTCGAACTCTTGTGTTAGTTGGAAATCATAAATTGCACCACTACAGAATCAGAATATATTGCTACTACTGAAGTAATCAAAGAGGCTTTGTAACTTAGAGGTTTTCTTCATGAACTTTGTGTCTTGAATGATTATGTAGTAGTATATTCAAATAGTGGTCATCTATTCAAAAATCTTGTCTTTCACAAACGCACAAAACATGTTGATGTTATACTACACTTCATTAGAGATATTGTATCACGAGAAGTGATAAGACTTGAAAAGATACATACACGATATAACCCTTCGGGCATGGGCACTAAGGTGCTGTCATTGGTGAGTTTAGAAGTTGCAAGAACCTTTTAATTATCAGTAGAGATAACTAATTTCCAATTTTATTGGTTTTTTTTTTTTTTTTATAATTGTTACTAATTAGTGATAATGTTTCTACTTGCAAGTAAGTCTGTTAGACACCAAAGTGGAGGTTTGAGCAATAATATATACTTGCTTCCTAAATATGAGTTTGGAGTAGGAAAAAAAAGGAAAAGGAAAGAAAATTAGCTTTAATTCAAAGTCAAGCAGAATATACTGATAAGTACTTCAATTGGAACAAAAGAATGGAGAGTAAAAAACGGTGAAAATTTTGGTGATTGAGGAACTATAAAATATGAATGACAACTTAATTAAATAATATGAGAATGAAGAAGTGAATGAATCGAATGAGACTAAGGACGTGACTGAACATGTCAATGTGTATTAGTCAAATGAAAATGAAAAGCACAAATTTCAATATGAAGATTTAAATAAACAGTCTTATTTTCTTTGAATTCTAAGGATCCAGAAATTGTTAAAACGTTGTTCAAAATACGAGGGATTATTTAGTTGTGATAGGTCCAAAAAGAGTTGATGACATCTTGTTTTCAAAGATAGCACAAATAGACATTTTGATTCATGACAATATAAACAGTTACTACAAAAGGTAGATAATTGATAGAAGATGGCTAGTGTATCCAATTTCTTTGGATATCTTTTTGCTTTTGCTACAAGTTGTTTAAAACGTAAAATACGGTGAATAAAATTTACAAATTTAGTAATGACATATCTGCATTGGTGTCTTAAAAGGCATGAAGCAAATGAGGAGCTTATATGATGCATGACTAGGTGGATTGTATAGAAAAACAACTGCAAGTGGGTTACATGCTACGACGCCAGCACAACATGAGTTATTGATAATAAAGTATGGCGTCAATCTCAATTTGTTGTCCAACATGCATATAATTGCTTATTTTCGTATGAACATGCTTGAAATTTTATGAAATAATAACATGTTGATTGGGCATTATTTAATTTATTCATTACATGTTAAGAACGTCATGTCTAGTATGATTATAGTGGCAGATTTTTTTTTTTCTTCTACATTTTTTGCATGAAATCAAAATCATTATTAACGTCGTCAAACACTTTTTATGTGTGAGGATCATGAGTATATCAATTTTTTAAATATATATATATATATATATGTTCTTATACATAAGCGTTTTTAGGTGATCATTCAAACGAGCTGCCGATAAAATGAAAAGTGGTATTAGTTATCATGGTGTAATGTAGTCATTTCGACCATTACCTTCTCTTCTACTCTAGAATGGTAAATAAGACGTCTAATCTAACACAACAATTCTCCATTTATATAAATACTTCCTTTATTATCTTGCTACATGTAATTATAAATAATAAAATATAATGAAAACACATGAAATTAAATCACAATAGAATCTCCATTTTATATGTTCTCTCTTTTTAGTACACTTATAAGTACAGGTGTTAAAAGGGAGGAGTTTGAGTCACATGGCTCATCCACCGTCAAGCTCGGTTCGCTAGGCTAGCCAGCTTGCTTTCACCAATTTTTATTTTTTTTATTTTTTTTACTGAAATTGCATAGTTCTCTTAATTTGGCAAGTTGATTAACAACTCATCCTACTTAACACTCTTACTTATAAGTAAATTATAAATTATAACTTGATTACGGAAGGGAGCTTTACCTATTTTATCATGTCCCTCAAGATGCAGCCTAACAACTTTGGCGTTCAACATGCACGTGATTCGTCGTCGTCTCACTTAAGACTTCTAGATTATAACTTGATTATGCAAGTGAGCTTGACTCAAAGTGTTGCTTATCAACTTTGACATTCAGCCCCTATTTGATAACCACTAAAATGAGGTTTTTTTTTCTGAAAAATGAGTTTTGGAATAGTGATTTTCTGGAGAACGTGTGATTAATAAATAAGAAAAAATTTTGAATTTTCATGCAAAACATTTTATAGTGCGAATGTGTGGTTGATGAGTTTGAGGAAAAAAATTATTTTAATGATTATCAAAAAGGGATCAACAAACATAAAAATCGAGATCTCGTTAATTGAATTTGTGAGTAGTTCAGAATATTAGAAATAGAAAAACAGCACCTGTAATCTACATAGTATTCACCGAAACAAATAATTATAATTCTCATTGTCGAAATCTGGTTAATTGAATTAGTGACTAGTTCAGAAAATCGAGGCATGTGACCAATTCTCTTAAATTTGTGACATGTGACCTATGTACTTTGACATGTGACTTGTAACTGTTATATGTGATTTTAATTCAATGCCTATAATGAACTTTCTTAGGTCTGTAACCTGTAGACATTGGTCTTACTTATGTAATATGACATGTGACCTATAAAATATAAATTGTGACCCATGAACTTGAATATGTGACATGTTATCAGTGCACAAAGACATGTGACATATGATCTGTGACCAGTTAATTTTGATATGTGACCTAGTGATTGGGACCTATGACCTGCAAACATGATTTGTGACTAGTTCTGTTTGATCTGTGACATATGGACATTGTTGGTGACATGTGCACAGTGACCTGTGACCTATCACTACCACCTGTGGGTTGTAACATGTGACCTACAAATATGATTTGTGATCAGATCTATTTGATATGTGGCCTATGACATATTACCACCATCGACACCCATGACCTAATTAATTGGTCACAAACCCTCTTTATACAACCACAATCCAACTCAACTATCTTTCATCTGTGACATGTGGACTTATTTGTGACTTATACACAATTAACCTTGGACCTTGGTCAAAAACCCTCTTCATACAACCCTATTTCAACTCAAATCCACCATTACGACCATCTACAACACTACCATCGACATCATTAACACCACCACAGCGCATCGAATCAGAAAACCACCAACAACACCTCAACCACCACTACCACAAGTATCGAACGAAATTTGTGAAAAATCGAACCTCCACTACAGATGGTTAATCCATACCTAGACGACCTCAACCACGGACAAACATCAACCAAAATAGCATTCCAACCAAAATCAGCCACCAAGAACCGAACGGAATTTATGCAAAATTAGGCCTCTACTGTAATGTCCATGATCACGTACCACTACAGGCGGTTAATCCACACTTAGACGACTTCAACCATGGACAAACATCAACCAAAATAGCCATCGGTCAATGTTCAGAAAATGTTATTCTTGTTTTTTCCATTGTCGATACCAATAAAAGTAAAGGTAAATAGCGACAGTACGTGCCACTTTACGCTGCGATAGTACAGTCGCTTCTCAAGGCAATGGCGCGTGACTGCATCGTCGATAGAGAGAATGTCAAAGGTGATGATAGAATGAGAAGATGAATAGAAAAAAGAGGGAGATGGAGAGAGTGATATATTAGAGAGAGAATATTGTTTTTAATTTTGATTTACAGATGGCAACGGGACAGGACGAGTCGGGGAGACCTCTCCCATCCCCCGCCCCTCGAGGTAATTTCTCTCCCCGTACTCGCCGTGTTACCCGTTTAAAGCAGGACGGGGCCCTTGTCCCGTTTACTACCCAATTTTTTTTATTGCCCCTGTTCATTAAAATGAGATAATAATTTATTTATTTATTTATTTATTTTTAAAAGTTAAATTATTCAAATATATTTGGTAAACTAAATTTTTTATTATTTTTCATATTTTTTTGATAATCTTAGTTGTCATTTTTTATTAAAATTAATGAAATTTCGTGAAATTTTCCATTTAAAGTATTGAATTTTAAAAAAATAAAAAATAAATAAAAATAATTAAATGGGGTGGGTAGGGTACCCATTACCAGTACTCACCCCATCCCCAACTCGAATATCCAATTAAGTGGATAATCCCCGGCCCGTTCGAGGCGAGGCCCCGAGAGTATAGGGTTTGTCGAATTTTTTTGTCATCCCTATTTTGATTGATTTTTAATATAGTATTTATTCAATAAATAATAACTAATCAATTGTCACATGAAATTTCGGAAACTTAAAATCTTATATATGAAGTTGGATATTAAAAAATATTTCTCTCCATACAATTTTCACTCATTCAAAACATCATTTTTCCTCAATTTTTATCTCAATAAGCATCAAATATTCACTTAGTTAGTTAATACCGTCCAATCTAGTTTTTTCAAGGGGATTTTTCATAAATGTCGCTAAATTTGAAAAATAAAACAAAATTTGTGTCTTTTACTGATGGTGCTAAAAAATGTTACTTTTTGGTGTAAAATGTCCAATTTAACCTTAATCAACCTTTTTATGAGCATTTAATGATCATTAATGCTTGACTTGAACGCCATTAATACTATGAAGGGATGATTTAATTTTTGTACTATAAACATTGGATATATGTATATTAAATTAGGTAATATGAATTTTTTTAATAAAAAAAAAGATTATAAAAATTGAGTATAACCCAATTTCTTCTACTATTAACAAACTCTAACTTCTAACCATCAATTTCTTCTACTATTAACAAACATTAACTTTCTAACCATCTTTTCAATTCCTTCATCAAGAAGACATTACTATTGGATTTATCATCCATTTTGAGAAGTTAACATATTACAAATTGATTACATTTTTATCTTATAACTTACTACATTTGAAATGTTAAATACAATACGATCGTATTTATTTGAAATTTTTGAGATTATTATTTATTGATTTGTTTGGTTTTTCAAATCTTTTGGAATAAATATACAAATATCATTTACAAAATGTTGTGAAAGATTCCATATTTATGAAACATTGAGTTATTTATTCGAAAAGATATTGTCATGTTGTAGTTAAGAATTGATAATCATCATTAATGTTTTAAATAATTTCTTTCAATCAAACCTAATAAATGTTTTAAAAGATTGCATCTTTAATGATTCACTGTGCGAATTATTTGGAAAGAAGATTTTGTCATTTGGTAGTACAGTATTGATGACCACACTTAATGTTATGAAGAATTTGTTCCAATCACACACATTAAATGCTTTTCGTTGGTTTCGACAGTTCAACTGTCGAATTCGACATTTTGAAATTGTTGAGATAGACATTTCAAAGTTTCATCTGTTTGCTATTGTTTGAATTTAAATATTCGAATGTGTCACTTTCAAGCTACTAAATGCCGATATATTGATTGTGAAGAATTTTCATCATTGCAGTCTCAACTTTTCGAGAAATGCATTCGCTGTGGTAGAGTTGACCATAACATGACCACATGTTCCAACCTGATTCTAACACAACTCACGTAAAAAGACCTTGATATTCAAAAGTGCTTGAAATTGTATTTTGCGTGACCCAATGATGGCATTTTACATTTTGAAGTTATATTATCATTTTCGTTTTATTTAAAGTTTGCAAATATCAGTC
Organism: Fraxinus cuspidata; assembly: GCA_903798385.1. Taxonomy (NCBI): domain Eukaryota; kingdom Viridiplantae; phylum Streptophyta; class Magnoliopsida; order Lamiales; family Oleaceae; genus Fraxinus; species Fraxinus cuspidata. The sequence goes on from CAIGRP010030023.1 coordinate 24,777, forward strand.
GTGTAGCAATAACTTCACAAGAAAGTTCTTACATAGATAGATTACTTTATTACATGTCGGCCCCGACAGAAAGTTCAGCTTCAAACTTGTTCATGGTTATTTTTTGCAAATCACAATGCTGACATTATACATTTTGATATTATATTATCGTTTTCATTTTCGTTTTATTATCTTTTGTAGACATTAATCGTATTTAAATTCACAAGCAAAATACTTATAGACAAAATATTTCTTAACATTCTGATGGTTAAACTGTCGGCCCCGACAGAAGGTTTCTGTCATTCTCGACAGTTGATTGCAAAGTAGAAATTTTGACTATAAGTAAGATGCATAAGGATATGCTGTTGCACAATATTTGATATATACGTTACCATAATAATCCCTAACAAAACTACAATACATAATTATGACCGATGACGTATGCAATTATTGCCCACTTCAATCATCATTGACAGTTGAATGTTTCTGCCACTATCTTCATCAGAATCATCCAAACTTATGACAATAATCTCGAGAGGTGGAACGTTCATCAACGACTCATCGTCATCGGATTCATTTCCATATGGAACCATTAACTCGAACACATCATCGGGTACATTGTTCAGTGTTTGTGATCCTTCACTTGAAATTTCGTCCAAGTTGGGAAAAAGAACAGGAGAAATTGCTCTTCTACCATTTGGAGAGATGACTTCATCGTCATCTAATTCGATTATGATGGGAAAAAATGGGGATGAACTGAGTATTGGCGGAGGCTCGTTTAGGTTGAACGGTTCATTGATTCATGTGGACAAACCCATTATCTCAATATGGTTGTATTGAGTGGAAGTAATTGTATGTGTTTGATCTATAAAGTGTCAAAAAGTTGGAAGAGTATTTAAGTGTAAATGAAAAGAAAGTCGGGGGAAATCAACTATGGTCATTTAGTACACAACCACCAAATCACAACTTAAGTTATTGCTTGAGTGGCAATTGGTGTGATGATTTAAGGTCTATGTAAACATTTATCCCCTAAACTTTGTCCATAATTCATGGAAAATGTGAATCTTAAATCAAAAGTGCATTTTATCATAAAGTTTCCTTTTATAATTGTTGTTAATCAATGATCTTGAGTTTGATCTTAAATGTAGCATTTGCTTGAAGAACATATCATTTGCTATTAGGGAACATTCAAGATGAAAGCACGTGATTTAAGTAGTTGTATTAATATTATTTCTTTTATTTATAATATGTGTACCAAATGTGGAAATAAATGCCACCTATGTTAGAACAAGAAAAGCAATCATGCAGAGGTATTTTGATATCTAAACTTCTCATAAACAGAATTCAATGAAACAATCCAATTTTGTCCTCAACTCGTCAAACAAACCAACAAATATGTCAAAGATAAAGAGAAACCAATCATCTAAAACAAATAAAATTTGTAACATAAAAGCAATGACCAAAATTCTCACAAGTTAAATATTGCAAGGGTTTTCACTTAATTGATTTCTAAATAGATAATAGAAGTAGCATTCTTCACTTCTTTTTGTGGCCAGTCTATCTTACTTTATAATTTTCATGCATAAAAACACCAGCATTGTAATAAATACCAAAATAAGATCAATCCTCAAATGTCTACAATGTAAAGAAACAGCATAGAAAACGAGGAATGATAAAATGATAAGTTCTCATATCACATAGATAGCAACATCCACTTTAAATTCAACAAACACAGCATATGAGAAACGATAATTCTTAGAGATGTATAAACACAAATATATATACAACCACCAAATCGTGTTTATAATCAAAATTTTGGAAGGAAACAGCTATGGTCATTTAGTATACAATCACCAAATTGTGTTTACTATAGTACTAACAAACTTCCTCGCACTATTTCTTGACTCTCTTTCTCCTTTCCTTGGTAAATAGAGTCTTGCTAAATGCTGCAGGAAATCGAACGTGTGTCGATTGCGACCTCTTTGTGTTAACAACATTACTGCCTTCAACGGGTATGGTAGCTGCCACCGGTATGTTAGTAACATCGCCTACGCAAAAGTAGTATGAATTCTATTAGTTATCCAAAATGCCAATTAATAACATATATAGTCTACTAACATCTAATTATCTACTCAGCTACCTAAAATCAATATTAGCGACTCATTTGCCTTATCAGTTCTAATCGATCTGAATACAAGTTGTTGGACCAATTGGGCTAAGAATTATATGTCAGATAACTCAACCAGGAACCCATAAGTTACCGAAATCTTTACACTATCGATCATAAAAATTCTCCAATACGGTTTTCGTGAACTTGAAATTGCTCCTTTGAGAAATGTGGAAGCGCAATCGCTCATTTTCGAGAACTAGGAATTCAAAATTTATCTGCAAGAATAAGATACAACAAGAAAGGAAAAAAATTCAGATTATAATAATCCATACATGTTAGTGCAAAATACACATATAATGTTTAGATGAACCAAAGTTGGACATGTCAATAGATGACTGCAAAACTGATATGTAGATAAGTAGTCATCTGTTGAGAAATACTAACTTTAACTGTCGAGAACGACAATTCATATCGACAGATGACTTAATTGATCAGTCGAGATTTAATCATCTGTCAAGTAACTGAAACTAATTGTCGAGAACAACAGTTCATCTCAACAAATGAGTCACGTAACTGATCCATTGAAAATTAATCGTATGTCGAGAATTCGTAACAAAAATAAGACGATGATATATCGTACGTTTAATATGTAACACACGTAGAAAAGCAACTAAACCAAATGAGGCATGTGAACAAAATTGTTGAGAAAAAGTGAACAACGTCGAGAATTTCATAACTTAACTTTCAAAAATGACAGTTAATCTCGACGGATGATTTCATAACTGTAGAAATTGACAGTTTATCGCAACCTATGAAATCTATAACAAATAATGGGAAGTTTGTATAGCATCACAAAAATAAGATAACCAAACTCTTTCAATAATTAATAAAAATAAATAACACCTATAATATGTAAATGAAATCTTAAATACAAACTTTCTACTGAAGCAAGTGCAATTAAAACCAAATTTTTTTATTTCATTTCTACAAATCTAATACCAAAAAGTATTCCTCTTCAAAACTAATGATTAAAGAAAATTCTAGCAAATACTTATTTTTAGCATAAATCAATAAGTAATCCATGAGTATTGCAAAATATGTTACAAAAATATTGTAGAATACGAGAAATACACTATACTTCTTGCAAAATATGAGATATGTTGCAAAATATATGCATACCAAGAACGTGTTTTTAGCACAAAATATTTCAAAATACAGGAAATACACTAGACTTATACTTATACTTCGTGATCGGCTTCACTGACGGGAAATCAAATCTGAAGCTTTGAAGCCAAGAGTTGCGTGGAAGAAGAAATTAGCCTTCTTGGATTTGGAAAGAAGAAAATCAGTGTTCTAATTACAGATTTACGGTCTCAGTTCATCGAGCTTCCTTTCGAAAATGGGGAAAATGTTAGAAATGATTTTGTGGTGAAGAAAATCGTGGGCCAAAAAAATCGCCGACAGTAATTTTGAGAGGAAAAAAGTGATAGTGGGAAGCATTATGGGTTAGGGTTTGAGTTCTCGGGGTTGGGATTAGAAATTGAGGTTGAGGTGAGGGTAGGGTAGGGTAGGGTAGGGTAGGGTGGGTTTTGCTTGATGTTTATCAATTTTTTTTTTTTTTTTTGTTCTAACTTTTCATCTAGTCAAATCACAATTATTTAAAGACATTTAAGGTATTTAAAATTTCTAGAGGGACAAAAAAGTTCAAAAATGACATATTTGTCAAAATTATAAAAATGTGACATTTTTGTAAATAACTACCCAAAAAAGTGTCAATGGGTGCATTTCCTCTTTTTCAATTTAAAGTTCAAGGCCATCTCACTTTCTTCTGCTTTTTGTTCGACGACCCAAAAACGGACCTACCATCTTCCAAGTATAGTCCCACCTATAGATAACCATTCCAAGATGCCACGAGGATGCGAGTTAATTAAACTACTCATCATCAATATTTGCATCTAATTACTTTATACTCACCCAAAACTAAAAGGTTACTCACTGCTAATTCTTTTTTTGAAAAAAATTACCAATTCATCACCCATTTCAATTTCATCCATCCAATTGGGCAAAAATGTCCACTTGGTGGATGAAAATCCCAGATGGCCATTGACTCAATTAAAACTTGACACTTTGAAAAGAAAAATGTTGCTCGTACAGGGACCTGCTTGACAAGTCCCTTACAGGGTAGACACGTGGCAGGTCCCACCATTGTTTTAAAAAAGGCATGGGCCCCACATGTGTGAGGGGCCTATAAGGGACCTGTCAAGCAGGTCTCTATACAAGCAGCAGGGTTCCTTTGAAAAATGATAATTCCATTTGTACAATAAATGGATGACAATGGAGGTTGACAAACTCTCATGTGCGTGCGGGCCCCGCGTGATTAAAAAATTCCAAAAAAAAGTAGACCCTTCTTTTTGTGAGTGTTGGTCATCCTTTATTGTCATCCTCCATTGCACATGTAGCTCAATTCTTTGAAAAATCCAATATTGAAAAAGCAGAAATTTATTGGATAATCTGCACCTATTTTGACACGTTGGATAATCTGCACCTTCGTCAACCTATTTTCTGGGTTAAAATTTGTTCAGAAATCAGAAAAAGATAATTTACAAAGGGGAAAATTTATAGCATCCTTCAATCCAAAATTTTCTTGGCTGTTCAAATAATCAAACCCAAAGGGCTCCAGCTTCTCTCGAACGAGGAACCAATTCACCAGATATATAGGCGCCCATGATTTCTTCAAGCCCTACAAGCAATTTTCCACCAACAAACACTGGCTCCGACAGTGGATCATTCTTCTTCTGCCATGACTATCTTTGACAATTCATTCATAACATCAGCTTTGTTCTGCTTATCCACATCAAATAGGGTAAGGTTGACGCCATGACTGTTAAGCAAAAGACCACATGGCACATGTAGCAACCTCTTCGGCCAAACACAACCCCTTATTTTTCGTTACCAATTTTTTTCATAATCACCTAGTCGTCATCAATTGTTCTTCTATTTCTTGAAGGATAATTGGTGGTGCCTCCGCCTGTGGTGGTGGTTGAAAGCTAGACTCTGTAGGGGAGTACCTTTTACAGGGTGAGTTTTGGGTAATAAATGTGACTTTAGGGTTCATGTTAATTTGAGGGTTTTTTCAATTTCGAATTTGATTTGAAAAAGTCTTGATTTGGGATTCCATTGATGAGAAACTAATTTGGGGGAAGAAATGGATTCCAACTATGGGGGAAGCTTAATATTGTAGGAAAATGAGTGGGAAAATGTCATGATTTCTAGTGTGATCAATGGGAATCTGAATTCAACGTCGAAAGTATGGGCTTCCTTTGTGTGTTTATATAGGCGGGTTCTTCAACGATATTGACTAGCTTTTGTGGTCTGACTCTTTCAAGTTCTATGAGATTGGTATCAGAGTAAGTATCATGCATTCTAATCTCGATTACCACTTAGCGTGTATGGACACCTGCTCGACGTAGACTTCGAGTTGGAAGCGTGGTGGTTTGTCATGATTTTCAGTGGAATTTATGTGAATTTGAATTCCACATCGGACGCATGGGCTTCCTTTGTGTGGTTTATATAGGCTTGAGATCTCCAACTTTGACTAGCTTTTGTCATCTGGCTCTTTCAAGTTCTATGACGGAAAGAAGAACGATTCTAACCTTTTGAAGAGAAATGGCTATTTGAATGTATAACGTGTTAAGTTTTAACGGAGTCGGTGGTCACCTAAGATTTTTATCCGTCAGGTGGATATTTTTGCCAAGTTAGATGGATGGAAATTGAATGGGTGATGGATAAGTAATTCTTTTTTTTTTTTTTAAGTGTGTCAGTAACTAATATCCATTTCATTTTGACAGTAGTAGTAAGCAAAGCATGTTGATGATGAGTGATTTAATTAACTCTGAGGATGCCGTTGGATTTTTGTTCACCACGCGCATGTTAGAGAACTCCACCCACTGTAAATGTCCAAAAATGGTGGCAGACGCCAGGTGGTGGCGGAGTTTTCAAATCTCAGACGGAGTTTTCGAAGCCAAACAAACCCTCCAACCTGGCCCTCACATACCGTATGTTCGGACCCCATATAGACTGTCGGATCATAATCGAACGGATCGAATACACTGTCGTCTATAGAAACCCCGACGAACCCCGCTCATTACCATTTCCAACTCGAAAGTCGGATCTTACACGCTATCAAAATGATGGCGTCTTTAGCCCTCACCTCCTCCCTAAACCACTGCTTCCAGCCACTCTCCGCCGCCAGACCCCGCCTTCATACTCCGAAATCTGTCCGCTTTGTTAAATCTGTCGTCAAATATAGTAGTAATGACTCTTCGAACCCGCTTAACAACCCACAAAGAAGAGATCACATCCAACCCATTACTAAAAAACCCGCATTTTTACTTCCTTCACCGAAACGGGAGTCGATCATGCCCGCCTCTGCCTCCGCAGCTTCCGCAACGGCGCCACAGCAGCAGCCGTGGCAGGGGGCTGCTATACAGCCACTTGTAGCGTCAATAGCCACAGGAGTTATTCTGTGGCTTATTCCCGCACCTTCTGGGGTTTCACGCAATGCGTGGCAATTGTTGTCAATTTTCTTGGCCACCATAGTGGGGATAATAACTCAGCCGTTGCCTTTGGGAGCCGTGGCATTGATGGGTCTCGGCGCTTGTGTTTTGACGAAAACGCTTACATTTGCCGCTGCCTTTTCAGCATTTGGGGATCCCATTCCATGGTTAATTGCCTTGGCCTTCTTTTTTGCTCGTGGGTTTATTAAGACTGGATTGGGGAACAGAATTGCGTATCAATTTGTTTCTTTGTTTGGGTCATCGTCTTTAGGACTAGGCTACAGCTTAGTTTTCAGTGAAGCCCTATTGGCTCCGGCTATTCCCTCGGTTTCTGCCAGGGCTGGTGGCATTTTCTTGCCGTTAGTGAAGTCATTGTGTGTTGCTTGTGGTAGTAATGCAGGTGATGGGACTGAGAATAAACTGGGGTCGTGGCTAATGTTGACCTGTTTCCAAACTTCAGTGATTTCGTCATCTATGTTTCTAACAGCCATGGCTGCGAATCCGTTGGCAGCAAACTTGACTTTAAACACGATAAATCAGACTATAGGATGGATGGATTGGGCTAAGGCTGCAATTGTGCCAGGATTGGTGTCATTGATTGTAGTTCCATTGCTGTTGTATGTGATCTATCCACCCCAAGTGAAGAGTAGCCCTGATGCGCCTAAGCTTGCTAGGGAGAAATTGGAGAAGATGGGACCTATGTCGAAGAATGAGATAATAATGGCCGGAACCCTGCTTCTCACGGTATAAAAATCTGACTTTATGATACTTTGCCTGTTAAGACTCTGCTTCATTCAGATTTTTGTCTACTTCCGCATTTTAACTTTTTTTTACTGTTCCATCCACTTTCTTTCAGTATTGCTGCTAGCAAGATTAATATATCAATAAATCCAAACGTACCCCTGGCAGCGTACAGGGCCAAAAAAGGCTACACATAGCATCATTCTTAGCCCCCATTATTTGAAATTTTAATGGCTGGAATAATGTTTTTTTTTTTTTTTTTGAGAATGTGTGATTAAAAAAGAAGAAAAAATTTTGGGATTACGTGTAATATTATTTTATTGGAAAATATGTGGATGATAGGGAGAGAAAAATGAATTATAATTTTAATGGATGCCAAACATAGACTTAATATATCAAGAGGAAATTAGATGGGAAGATCAATTTTAGAGAGAGAAATTGAAATGTGTTACGTTTACAGCACTTTTCATCTTCTAAATAATATTCATTTTTTAAAAATTCTCGATGAATATGCCCTTCTCACTTCAAGAGTGTTACCAAATTCTCCATCCTTGTTTTTGCATGTATTTCAATCCATTTAAACATTCTCGTCAAACTAGACAAAGCTGACGAGAATGTGTAGTGCGTTTAGATACACACACACACTATCCCTTTTTGCACAGTATTGAAACAGCTAGTCATTCTTGTCAAACTAGGCAAAGTTGATGAGAGCGAGGTTTGAAAAGGCGAAACTAAGTACTGAAGCGTTTTTTCTTTATGAGGCGAGGCGTAAGCCTCACAAAAAACAAAAAATCCAAGTAAAAGAATTATAA
>CAIGRP010030024.1:0-16195 GCA_903798385.1 Fraxinus cuspidata
GTTGCAAGCTTTCTACAAATTGTGATCAAATTTTACTTTCGTCCCGAAACGACCGAGAGTAGGCGGAAGGTAGTCTAGCGGAACAGACTACTGCCGCACGGTGTCCCTTTCTGTGTCAAGAAGAAAGGCACCCCGTGAAACCGGGGGTGGGGGGCTCTTCCAGCTTTTGTATATGTGTCATGTTAATATTTGAAGTTCCATCTTAAAAGGTTGGAGTAACTCAAATCTTTATAAATTAGCTTATATTTTTCATCTTTATTCAATATGAGATTTTATCCATTAACATGACATTCATGTTTCAAACCTTCTACTTGTGTCAATATTCCTTACCTTATAACACTGCGCACAAAATTTTCTAATATGAAGGAAAAAGTTTACTTAGATGGTAAAAGGCCACACATCCTCGTCAACTTCCTTCATCTTGTTACTACTGCTAAATCTTTCGGTACATGTCCCCCTATGTGATGCTGATTCTTCAAGTGTCTAACACATCATATGCTCTAAATGCTCACGATAACAGACATCAAGAGCATGTGCGTGACGTTTTAACGTCTATGTAGACATTTTTATCATGTTAAGATACTACACGCGCACTCTTAAAGGTTGGGAACATGGAATTAATGCTTACCCAAGGTTGGAGACCCATGGAGGGGTTTACCCAAAATTTTATAAATGGATGACAATGTGACATGCACTACAAGCATATTATGTTCTTTTATCTTGGCGAATCATTTATTTCAAAGTGTATGCTTTTAAGAAAAAGAAGAAAGTACTTATATTGCCTTCGATACAAAGCTCTTTTATCTTGGCGAATCATTTATTTCAAAGTGTATGCTTTTAAGAAAAAGAAGAAAGTACTTATATTGCCTTCGATACAAAGCTCAAATTGAACCAATGTGAAATATACCATTGTTCACATTGAGGAGTCAGCTCCTCTCAATTTATTCACGATCGGCATAGCCGGTCTTACCTAAATATATTTCTTAGTAATCAGTTGCAGTTAATTTTATTCTTTGACCTCGAGGAGATGCTTGTGCCATCACTTGTTTCTAATTTTCGTATCAGATATTCATCTTTCTGATTACATGTACTGGTGATATGTCTAATAGAAAGAATTAGACAATATTAAGTCTCTATTTGGTGGAGATTAAAATCAGATTTTTAGTAAATTTTGATAAAAGTTAATAAAATGTGTGATTAAAAAGTTTTGGATCCAAAAAAGATTAACCTTTTATTCATTGTATTGTTAAGTCCCATCAATTGCACCTAATATCTATTTTCTTGGGTTAGTTGTCATCTTGTGGTTTTTCCATTGGCATGTTGCTCCCTGTGGACCATTTTGAAAAGCCTGTAAATGACAAAGTAATCACATTCTTTCTTTACCAAAGAAACACCTTTATGCAACTTGCATGTTAAAGCACTCTATTATTTTATTCTAATGGGATGCACCATACCCTCAGGAAAGTAGGAGCCTTTACAAGATTTCACACCTTATGATAATAAGTATTCAGATTCCCATAATTGTTTGATTAAATGCTTATCTAGTCATAAGGGACCTCCACTTGTAGATGTTTCTTTCCTTCTATTCTCAAATTCTTTGCCTTGAAGGTGTTCACCAAATTGCCTCTGTGAGTAACTAACTGCAAACATCGAATTGGGAAATGGAACATCAATCGAAAAAGGGAGTTCCATGGACTGATGAAGAACACAGGTGATATTTTGTTCTGCTGCAGCTTCATGTATTTTAAAACTGTTTTAATATCTTGCCTTCAGTGATATAAAGTAGAATTTACTGCCTTTTGCAATCAAGCACATCAGATTAGCAAAAGAGAAGGACATATTTTGATAGTGTTCATTTCCAGGAAACAAATGGTTAGAAATTATAACTTGATTCTCCGCATGTTTGGTATTTAATACTGGATATGACTAGACAGTAGACTTCTAAGAAGGCTTTGCATGGTCATAGTTAGTTTTATTGAACTACGGTTTCTTGATGTGATAATTTCTTATACAAAGTTTTTTCTTTTCCTCTGATGATATCTATTGATGGTGAACCCTCAGGCAATTTCTGTTGGGGCTTAAAAAGTATGGAAAAGGGGACTGGAGAAATATCTCTCGGAATTTCGTAACGACAAGGACTCCAACTCAAGTTGCCAGTCATGCTCAGAAATACTTTATCAGGCAGCTTTCTGGAGGGAACGATAAAAGAAGATCCAGTATACATGATATAACAACTGTCAATCTTACAGAAACTGAATGGAAGTCACCAGAAAAATACCAACCTCGTTCAAAGCTATAGGTGTTGCATGAATTTTCTTTGGAATATTCATGATCTCCATTGGCATTATTATGTGGATATGTATCAGAAACTAGCAAAGCTACACTTCATGCTAGCAAGTTATGTACTCAACTCGAGTTTTTGTATTGTTAAGGGTTTCAAGATGCTGCATTAGGATTGAGCTGCAACTATTGTTTTCATAGATATTATTGTTTTGTTGTGAATTGTAAATCATAAACTTCGCTGCAGCTTCTGTATCTTCAAAAACAGTTTTGTTACACTTACATCATGATTGACAACTCTATTTACACTCCATGATATGACACATAATTTTGATATTGATTTTAACAACACTTAAAACAATTAATTGCCTCGATTTTTACACATGATGGAATGTCATCCATGATGTATAAAATGATGTACAAGTAACTTAATTCCTTCAGAAATACTTTGTTGTAAGACCTTAGTCATGAAATCATTTGATCTGGTTTGCACCCATGTAGTCAGATGCTTAATCCATATTTGTCCCGACGACTTCGAGCCCTAAAACAGATTGACAGGCATGGATTTCTAACGTTTAGAGGCCTTTAGGTTTTTTTAATTCCTTTTTCACGTTTGTACAGGAAGTAATAGCTCCTTATTTGCTACTTTCCATTTCTATTCCTTTGAGTGGAAGTTAGGTACACGCTCCTGTTGTATACATTTATATGATGGTAAAGGAATCCTAACCTATCATGTCTTGATGGACCTAAAAAAATATACTGAGGCTGAAAAAAAATAAAAAATGCTTAATCCAAATTTGGTGACTCAGTGCTTAAAATGCTAAATAAACTATGCTTTTGAGTACCAATTCTTTATAAGAGAGATCCAGCCTAATTTATATCTATTGTTGTTCAAGTGACATCATGATTGAGTTCACTTGGTATAATAGTATATTTCGTAGATAGTATGAGATTATACAAAATTATATAACGTACAAGGTTCCATAAAATTTTCTTTCTCAATATTGTAAGTACCATGTAATCCATCTTAGTAATCATGTTATGAAAGTGGGTTTGGTAAGTAGGACTAAATAGTACTAGAGGATTAAATTAGAAAGGAACGTGACAAAATTTCTTGATTCTATTATTCGATCTAACTAATTCAATGTACCAAAAAATTCGAATGACCACCCCAAATCTACAGAAAAGGATTCTTGCTCAAGTTGAAACACATGCGAAATAATTGATTGTTTATGTTCACAAGTCAAGCTTTCTCGCTTTATTCTTGACACAGCATAATCTTAGTGAGATTTGATTGTTACTATTCAAAGTAGAAATGTTCGAAACGAATCACTTTTTCTTCATGATATGCCACTAGCGTGACGTTTGATGGATAAGAATGAAAAGTATTAAAGAAGGAAAAACAGTTAAATTTTCATTCATTATACTATGTACAAACATCCATTCCCTTGAGTTGGTTGTGAACTTGCGGTGTCACCATTGGTGTGTTGCTCCTTGTGGGACCATTTTGAAATAATCATGTTACATGTACATCATCTTTTATATTATTATTTACATTATGCCACGTGGTAATACACTATTAGATAATTTTAAAAAAAAAAGGCACTTTTCCTGACCATAATTTTTTAAAAACATATGGAATGTCAAATACAGTATAAACCATTGAATATACATATAACATTGTTCATGATTAAAAGCCAATGTCCACCAACAGTAATTTGTGCTATTTCTGGTCCCACCCACTAGCTCGAGAATTTCTAAGGCAAGAATAGCAGTGTAACCATTTTGATTAGAATTTATGATAAATGACAAATTAACCCCTCTTGCTTTTTGCAACTTGCCTGTTCAAGCCACTTTATTACTTTATTCTAATTTGATGCACTCAACCAGATACCATAAGTTTATTTTGACCACACACTCGAAATTTTTAAGACAGTTACGATAAATTAACGATAATTCATTTTTCGTTAAATAACTTTCAAGGCTCAAGTCTTTTTCTCCAATAATTAGTCGATCTGCTCATAACGAATGTCTCTTGTGAAGGTATGTGCTTTCATATTAATTTTGTAACTATATTATGTAGAACACGTCTTGAAAATTAGTCTTTAAAAATAGCGATGTAATTACAATTCCAAAAGACAACTTTTACAAATAACAAGCAATGCAAAATTTAGAATTTTGTCAAATAGTAAAAGTCGATATGGTAAATGAACGAATAAAAAATAATTCAAGAATTTGACCTTAGGTTTATTAAATTTATAAAAAAATAATATATACTTTATTATTTGTTTGTTAGTCTTTATTCCTTCTATCAGATTATGATACCTTCCTTCAAAAAAATTCTAGTCGGCCATACTTAAAAATACACTAGAACAAACTTTTTAGGTGCTTTAGACGCACATCAGAAAATAAGGTTGCAAAGAAAACTCGTGAGAATGTATGTATATATAACAAGAATAAAATTATAATATAATGTAAATTTAGTACGCTAAATGATAATATATATTATCATTAGCGTACTAAAATATACATATTATATATTATCATTTAGCGTACTAAAATATACATATTATTCTTAACAAGTAATTAATTACATAATATAATAACTCGGAAGAAATATCATTATCAACAAATGTAAAATATGTATAAGTATGAAATATATAAAGTTAAAATATTTTTTTTTTTGATAGTACGAGCATGACCAATAATTTCTACCAAGATGGAGCACCTTGGTCTTATTGCTTTGTCGCTTTTTCTTGAAAGCAAAAACTGAAATCTATGTGGGTCCACTCAGTGGATCGGGTCCAAGCATTCCGGCAATGTATATAATATTCTTTGTTAGATATTATAACTAAATATGTAGAAATTTATGATTAATTCCCAAGAAAAAGAAATGTGACCAAAAATATTATTGGGCTAACAATATAATTAGTGGACATTGGGCTGGTCATTAGGAATTGGGCCATAAGTTAAAAGTCTGACTTACTGGGCTGGCTTCTGGAATGTGATAACCATGATCAATTGCTTGGTGATTTTTTCATTTTTCATTTTTATTTTATTTTATTTTGCTGAATGATATTCTGGAAAAATATTTTTTGGGTTGTGATTATCTTCCAAGCCCATCCTTCAGAGGAGTTTGCCCTCGACTATGCATGTCTCGATCATATCACCACCCTAGGGTCATCCTCGATACATATTTAAGCCTAGGTGCACCAACCCTTTTTATCCGATCACTTGGTCGTCTACTCAGAGCTTGGGGTCCACACCCTCTCTTGCGCCTCAATCTCTGGTCTTACTCTTTCAATTAAGCAAGGAGTTCCACTCCATTATAATTAATGTGTCAAGGCCATAGTCAAAGTACTAAGACCATTATGAGTCTAACCCAATTCGATCATTATATTGTTATGCATGTGTCCCTATTGTTACTTGATTACAACTCACCAAATTCTATTTATACTTGATTCTCATTATTATTCAGGAATGCTTACATTCTTGAGTTTACTGCCTCGCACATATATTTTGTACATCTATTTTCTAACTTAAGCATTGGAATGGCTACAGAAACAACTTCACTAGCCTTTTTGCAGATAATTCAAAAGTCATGTTCGTGCTCATCCATCATGTACTTTGAGCTCAAGATCGGATATCTCTAGATATGCTTCTTTTTTTTTTTTTTGTTGGCATCAATGTTTCCATCCTTGAAAAGCGCCAATAAAAAAACATGGTTGATATACAATCAAGACATCATGCTTCTAGGTCTGCAATCTAAGAATCTGACATGAGTTTTATACTCAAGATCCCCTATTAGTACGGACTCCTTCTTACGTAGATACATAACAACAACACAATCAAGACCCTCTAACACCAACAATACCTCATGTGGCCATGAAGTAGGGCTATAAATGGATCGAATATGGACTGGATCTACTTATATCCGATCCGATCGGAATAATTATCCGATCCGATCGATAATCCAACGGATATTTGATTGTTAAATCCATATCTGTCTTGCTATATTATCGAATATCCGATCCGATAATCTGATCCGAAATTAAAGAAATTGGAAAAAAAAAAATCAATAATGGAATCAACTTTTTATTTATTTATTATTTTTTTCCCAATTTTTTCAATTCTTAAACAGGTTTAATAATTATAAATTTCTCAATTTTTATATTTTGAATTTGATGATTTTTTTTTTAATTCTAAATTTATTTATTTTCTCATTTATTTATTTTAATGACAAACAACATGTCATAAAAATATTTTACCGATTCAATCATTTATAACAAATCGGATTGGATTGTTATCGGATCAGATTGACTTATATTCATATTTGATCCATTTAATTAACGGATTATCGGATTTGGATCTTGATCGAGTTATCGGACTAAGATCCTAAATCGATCTCCCGTTAATTTCATCAAACTCGAATTAGATTCGGATTAAAATCCAATCCATTGACAGCCCTACCATAAATTCGGGGGATTTCATGACCTAAAGCAACAAGTTGTGGCTTTAACTCAATTCTTAACCTAGATGCCTACTACTCCACCTCCAACGTATCACAAGCCACCTCTAACATATCCCTTACCAACTCATGATATCCTACGCTACCTTTAGTGTATCTCGTGCCTTTTTCAACTCATCCTATGTCGCCAGTAATGGGTGGATGAACCCTAACCCCATGTTATTAGGAACCTTCACCCTTAGTTGATCTCAGAATTAGTCTTTCCTCGAGGATACCTTGTCTCATTCTTCAAGGCCCACCATGAGCTCCATCACCCTAATGTATGAGCAATTTTTCCCAAACCATTTAAGAGGGAATGTCAAAGTCTTGTGTTGTATCACCCATGCCTCTACGGGTTAGGTCAAGAGCAAACCATTTATTCTCGATATTCTTGCTTACCTCATCCTCAATAGGTCGACCATCCCCATAAGAAAGGGTCCAAATGTATTACAGATCCCATCAATCACCTAATTAAAGATAAAAACGTGATGTCCTTGCAATATATCCTTAACTTTTTCCTCTGCAAGGCCTTCCCTCGGACATTGTTAGTGTCGGTAAGAAAGTAGTTCAACACCCTTTGACCTAACTCCAGTGTATGCTTCAATTATCTTGTGTCAAAATTTGAAATTATTTCGCTAGTGGAAAACTGATTAAGAAGACTATAGCCTCCTCATGTAGCTAAATCAAGAGACTAATGAGTCACTTCACGTATTTATGGCCAAGTTCAAGTGGAGAGACTTTAGATCCATGACCTTTACAACATGGTTGTGGTGTTTGTGATCCAAGTTGTTCAGGGGAAGGCTTTTAAGATGTCTATATCCTAAAATCCCCACTGATAGTGTAGTTGAGCTCCTAAGAAGAAACGTAAAATATATCAAAATTGAGGGGAGCATGTTCTGTGTAAGACAAACCCATCATCGAAAAGATGAAAGACAAAGAGGTGTATGAGTTCATTTAGAAAATTGACCCAGAGCCAGAAGGGAAAATCTCAACCCAATTCGGCATGGCATGACATGGCATAAAAACAGCAGCTCTGATCCGCTCAGTAGCAGCTTCAACCCCCCCCCCCCCACAACACTTCCATGTCTAAAATTATGATGGAAAACAAGGATTTCAAGTGTGGCGAAGAATGTGAGAATGCTTTCCAACAACTGAAAAAATACATTACATCTTCTCACATCCTATTAAAACCCAAGTCTTAGGACATACTCTTCCTTTACATAGCCATATCTTACCATGTTGCCAATGCAGTACTAGTGAAAGAGGCAAACAAATGGCAACTCCCCGTTTACTACATGAGCAAAGTATTCTCATTATTATTCAGGAACGCTTACATTCTTGAGTTTGTAGCCTCACACATATATTTTCTCCATCTATTTTCTAACTTAAGCATTGGAATGGCTACAGAAACAACTTCACTAGCCTTTTTGCAGATAATTCAAAAGTCATGTCCATGCTCATCCATTGTGTATATTGAGCTCAAGATTGGATCTACATATATGATTTTTTTTTTTTTTTTGCAACAATGTTTTCATCCCTGAAAAGCGCAACAAAAAAAAAAAATCATGGTTGATATACAATCAGGACGTCATGCTTCTAGGTATGCAATCTAAGAATCTGAGATGAGATTTATACTCAAGATCCCCTATTAGTACGACTCCTCTTTACGTATTTACGTGAGAACAACACAATCAAGACCCTCCAACACCAATAATACCTTATGTAGCCATAAAGTAGGGTTATAAATAGATCAGATATGGACCGGATCTGTTGATATCTGATCCAATCCTATTCGATAATTCAACGGATATTTGATTGTTAAATCCATATCCGTTTTGCTATGTTATTGGATATCCGATAATCCAATCCGAAATTAAAGAAATTAGAAAAAAAAATCAATAATGGAATCAACTTTTATTATTATTATTATTATTATTTTCCAATTTTTAAATGGGTTTAATAATTATAAATTTCTTAACTTTTTTGAATTTGATAACTTTTTTATTTTAAATTTATTTATTTTCTCACTATATCCATATTTGATCCATTTAATTAATGGATTATCGAATTCGGATCTTGATCGAGTTATTGAACTAAGATCCTAAATCCATCTCCCATTAATTTCATCAGACTTGGAGCGAATTCAGATCAAAATTCAATCCATTGAAAGCCCTACCATAAATTTGAGGGATTTCATGACCTAAAGCAACAAGTTGTGGCTTTAACTCAATTCTTAAGCTAGCAAGCTATGTCTACTACTCCACCTCTAGCGTATCACAAGCCACCTCTGACATATCCCTTACCAACTCAGGATATCCTATGCTACATTTGGTGTATCTAGTGCCTTTTTCAACTCATCCTATGTTGCCACTAATGGGTGGATGAACCCTAACCCCATGTCATTAGGCACTTTCACCCAGGGGCGAACCCAGCACCCCGGCGAAGGGGGTGATCGCCGGTGCTGGATGAGCCGGAGCCTTCAATTTCGTCAAGCGTCACCGGGTTTTTGGTTCGTAGCCTATTGCAGCAAACACAGAGAAGACGGGAAGAAGACAGAAGGTGGGCCTTTTTTTTCTTTTTTCTATTTTTTTTAAGGTTTGGCCCATTTTTTGAGCTGAGAGAGTTGGGCATTTAAAAAAAAAAAAAGATGCGGCCCAATTAAATGAAATAATTTTCATCTAACACAGCTGAGGCTCCATTCTCTGAAGTCCAAACCCACTGCCTTCACTCCTTCACCGGACAGATCTTCACTTCTCCTTCTCCTTTTCCCTGCTCTGCTGTTGTCTGTCGGTTGCTACCGCTTGCTATTATCGCCTATCGGTAAGCGGCTTCTACTCGACAGTCGGGCAGTTATGTTTATTTTGTCCTTGATGTGATCTGAATATTGTTTGTTTTTTGTTTTTGATGATCATAGTGTAACTGCGTATTATCTATTTGTATGCATTTTCTTAATTGGAGATTGAGTGTGTTTTTTGATGCTGAAAATAATGGGGAGTCATGGATGATGGATCTTGATCTTAATTTTGAAATTAGGAAAGTGTTGGTGGGTAATAATTTTTATGCTTTTCTAATTTCTAGTTCCGAGAAAAGAACCAATTTTTGGCGTGCTTTTTTTCATTTAATTACTGCTTTTTAGGGAAATCCAAGTTCAAGATTGGCCAACTTCTTGATTGATAAGTGTTTTATCTTGTTTAACTATTTTCCAGCATCTGTCTTAGGCATCGCTTTCTGTTTCAGTTCTTTTATTTATCTATTTTTTTAATACATATATGAATTTGAAGAAAACAACAAGAATTAAGAAGATTAGCATTTATGTGTATATTGAATAACTTTTAATATTATTTAATTAAATATTATTAAACAGCATCGCTCTTACGATCGCTGATTATCGATGTTAAATGGTCAGTGTCCGCCCGGGCTGAACTTTAATGCTGGATCCGCCACTGCCTTCACCCTTGGTTGATCTCATAATTAGTCTTTCCTCGAGGATACTTTGTCTCATTCTTCAAGGCCCACCAAGAGCTCCATCACCCCTAACGTATGAGCAATTTTTCCCAAATCATTTAAGAGGGAATGTCAAAGTCTTGTGTCGTATCATCCATGCCTCTACGGGTTACGTCAAGAGCAAACTATTTATTCTCGATATTCTTGTTTACCTCGTCCTCAATAGGTCGACCATCCCCTTAAGAAAGGGTCCAAATGTATTACAGATTTCATCAATCACCTAATTAAAGATAAAAACGTGATGTCCTTGAAATATATCTTTAACCCTTTCCTCTGTAAGGCCTTCCTTCGGACATTGTTAGTGTCGGTAAGAAAGTGGTTCAACACCCTTTGACCTAACTCCATTGTATGCTTCAATTATCTTGCGTCAAAATTTGAAATCATTTCGCTAGTGGAAAACTGATTAAGAAGACTATAGCCTCCCTCATGTAGCTAAATCAAGAGACTAATGAGTCACTTCACGTATATATGGCCAAGTTCAAGAGGAGAGACTTTAGATCCCTGACCTTTACAACATGGTTGTGGTGTCAATTTGATCCAAGTTGTTCATGGTAAGGCTTTTAAGATGTCTATATCCTAAAATCCCCATCGATAGTGTAGTTGAACTCCTAAGAAGAAACGTAAAATATATCAAAATTGAGGAGAGCATGTTCTGTGTAAGACAAATCCATCTTCGAAAAGATGAAAGACAAAGAGGTGTATGAGTTCATTTAGAAAATTGACCCAGAGTCAGAAGGGAAAATCTCAACCCAATTCGGCATGACATGACATGGCATAAAAACAGCAGCTCTAATCCGCTCAGTAGTAGCTTCAACCCCCCCCTCCAACACTTCCATGTCTAAAATTATGATGGAAAACAAGGATTTCAAGTGTGGCGAAGAATGTGAGAATGCTTTCCAACAACTGAAAAAATACATTACATCTTCTCCCATCCTATTAAAACCCAAGTCTTAGGACATACTCTTCTTTACATAGCCATATCCTACCATGTTGCCAATGCAATACTAGTGAAAGAGGCGAAGAAACGGCAACTCCCCGTTTGCTACATAAACAAAGTATTGCTCGATGCAAAAACAAGGTATATGGTGTTTGAGCAGCTATCTATCATGCTAGTGACCGTTGCAAAAAAGTTAAGTTCATACTTCTAGGCTCATCCCATCACGGTGCTAATGAATAAGCATTGCGACGAATACTCCACAGACCAAACATTTTAGAAGGGTCCTAAAATGGGCAATAGAGCTTAGAGAATTTGACATCAAGCACAAATTCCAACTAGCTATAGGGGCTCAGTCTTGACGAATTTCATGGTCTTGTTCATAATTAGACCTTGAGGCCAGATACTACCATTGACACAAAAATTAGAGTTATTTGACACATCTTTACTATTGGGGCATCCAACACTTCTGGCTCAAGTGCTTGCATCATCCTAGAAATTTGAAAAAAGAACAGAAAACTACATTGTGCACTCAGATTCCCCTTCACGGCCAATGATAACCAAGCTGAGTACAAGGCCCTAGTTTTTGGCCTTAAGCTTGCCCAGAACCTCTACACTGAGCACATAAATGTTTTCATTTACTCTCAACTAGTTATTTGTTATACTGAAGGCAAACTATCGTGAGTAAAAAAGAAATAATGAGTTACCTTTTCCACACACAAACATGCACACAAAAGTTACTAATAAGTTACTTATTAAAAATATATACTTAGTCCTTGTTTGAACCACACATTATTTAAATAAAATAATTTTTTATGTGAACTCATAACTTTTCTTTACTTTTAACAACAAAAAAAATAACTTTACAAAATTATTCTAAAAAATGAATACCAAAAATGGGCCTAATATTGGGTCCTTAATTAAGTAATAATAAGTGAAAATTATGTCTATGTAAATTTGGCAAAAATTATAAATCATTTATAAATAGTCAAACTTGTATAACTATTATCTTATCCATCCCTCATTCTATCTATTTGTAAATTATAGCTTAAAAATCCTACTCAATAAAGGCTAAAATATTGGGTACTTATTTCCCGTTTGACCACCATTAAAATTATAATTAATTTTTCATTTACTTCTTATCATCCACACATTTTTTAGTAAAATAATATTATATATAAATTCATTTTTTTCTTTTTAACCACACACTCTTAAAAAAAAAAACACTATTCCAAACATGGGTGGATCCAGGACCGGATTCCAAACCGGGCTAATACGTTAAAAAAAATAAAATTATACAAGAATTTTTTTTTTTACATAAGTTTATTTTTTTCTACTAAAAAAAATAAATGGGCTACATCCCGGTCCAGCCCCCCTAAATCCGCCCCTGATTCCAAAAATTATAATTTCAAATAATGAAGTTAATTAACTAATAAACTCCATTTTACCTTGAGCTCATGTTTGGTAAATATTTTTTAGCCCTTGTTTGACACATATTTTTTAAAAAAATATATTCTTTCAAAACTCATTTTCAACTACACATTATTCGATAAAATAATATTTTTCATCACATCAATAAATTTTCCTTACTTTTAACCACGTATTTCTCATTACATTACTATTTAAAATACATTCTTTCAATCAATATATCCATCAAACACCCCTTTAATATTCATTTTTCTCAAATTTATTTTTAATCATACATTCTCTCAATAATTTTTTTACACATGAATAAATAACTTTTTGTTACTTTTAAGTATATCATCCCTCAAAAATATCATTGTGTGTGTTTGACCCACATTATTTTAGAAGAATATATTTTGAAATAGTAGATTGATGGATAATGTGTAGTTGAAAAAGAATGAAAAATTGTTAATATAATGAAAAATATTATTTTATTAAAGAATGTATGGTTGAAAATGAGTAGAAGAATGAGAATGAAAATTTTAATGTGTAACAAACAGGGGCTTAAGTACATCACCGAGAATAATGTAAAGAAAAAGAAAGAATATGTTGAAAATCTTCCTGGACTTTTGTAGCCTAAACTCCACTCTTCGCCTTAAAATAATCTTGTTCAACCTTCATGTGCAAAATCCCAACTTTGAACTCATTTTGAACCCTCGACGATAAGCATCCCAAAAATATGGGGATTTGAGTCCCAGACAGACTAGAGAAACATTCGGCACAGATGCCCTGCCTTCAGGTGCATTATCGACAAAGTTTCATCCCCAACTTCGATATGCCTCCTTCCATCGCCCTTTTCCGANATGAAGCAAGGGCTTCTCTCATGGAGTCCTTGCCATCCCCACTTCATCTGCAGACTCTCCCCAACCGCTATCAAAACCCCACAATCTGCAAAACCCAATTCTCCTTTCACAATATTTGCCACTTTAAAAGGCATAAGTCCTAATACCTGTGGTACAAGCAGGCATTTGAGAAAAGAAAGTGAAGATGGAGTCTTTAAGTATGAGGTGCTCTCCACTGTTGACTTTAAGGTACTTTCAAGAGTTAAAGAAGTGGGTTATTTTAAAATTTATTTTTAGATGGAACTCTTAGAATGATGGAATTCTTGTTTTCTAGGTAATTCATGCGATGTAATTTGTTAATTTGTGAGTTTGGTACATGTGTTCTTCTGCAAACTGGTTCTTAATTCCTTCTTGTATAATTTTATTTGGGAAGTAATGAAATCTTGTTACAAGTCCGCTTATAGATTTTGCTGTGCCTAAATAGTATTTTGTTTTTATTTTTTGAAAACTAAACTAAACTATTTTATTTTTTTGCTGAAAATGATCAAGGATGACATATATGAATTGGATTCAACTGAAAAGCGAAGCAGGTTTCTCTACTTGGAAGTGTCAAGTATAAATCCAAAGCACGAAGTTAGAGCTGGACTTGTTCACACGAATTAGAGAAACTAAGCCCATTCAAGATGAAGCATGTGAACCTAGAGAAATAAAAGTAGATACTGGAAAACCTATAAAATGCTCATGCGTTAATGCTTCAAGTTATAACTTAAACACTTAAATCAGATTTTATAGTTTTCATATGGTTTGACTGAAAGGGGAAGTCATAAGGAACGAAGAGTGAAGAATTCTTGAATTGTGTCAATTAAATCTCTTGGAATACAAACAGGATATAACACCCAATCCATGTTAATTAAGCTGGAACAGTTTGTGTAGTTTATGATGATCTTGAATGCAAACAACTTGGGAGAAAGTTTTTTGGGGCAGAAGTTTAGGCCCTAATAGTTATTGAACCAAAAGGCCCAAAAAACCGAGTAGCTTCCCAAAATGTTTGAACAAGAAGCTAAGTAAAACTATATTTTCAGCATAGCAGAACATGCTCTTAGTTCTATATATTTAGATGGTGTTGTAGTAATTATGCCCAGAATCTCTGATACCACTTGTTGGGAATTCAAGGATCACGTATCGTTCGATACCACTTGATATAAAACCAACCACGAGATTGAGATGTTGAAGTTATATGGTAGAATAATGAAGTATTTGATCACAAGCAAAAATAATAAAAGAAGACAAGAAATATGACAGAGAAATTAAGAGATTTTATTAACTCATGAATAGAGAAATATACAATTGATTCTAGAAGTTAGTAATCACTTTTTTCACACTATAAAATTGTGGAAGAGCCTAATATTTATAGGAAATATGTAGGGGACGTCCAAACCTTCATAGTAGAGTTGTTGATGAAATAGGATGCCAAAATATCGAGTCCGAAATGAAAAAGGAGAGAAAAACGCACAAATCCCGAACAGGCAGGTGGCGCCGCGACACCACCTTTGGGTGCCCGTGGCAGAAAATGAAGCAAGGGTGCCGGCATCCCGAACTCTTCTTCAAGTGTAACATCAATTTCCAACTCCCAATGGGCTTCTAAAATAAAATTTCAACTTGACATAAGACTCCAATAGCATTTCAAACTGAATTCTTCTTGACGCACTTCAATTAGAATGTTAAATTACTTCAACAAGGAATTCGGGTTACACCCGAATTCTAATAATCTCCACCTTGACACGAATTCCACTGTAACGAACAAAGCTCCAAAATTTTATTCACCTGGAGAAGAAAATATGTCTGCAAGGAATGAACGACTCTTCAACAATAACCAAAATTGATTTATCCAATCAAACACAAAATACTTCACATCTTCCAATGAATCCAAGCACTACTATACAGAATTATCTCAGATTCCCAAAAAATCATAATGATTTTAAAATCACCAAACTGAGCTGTAACATACCCCTAAAGCAGAATCAAACCCCAAATGCTTTTAAAGAAGGCCTCTTGCTAGATTGTACATCTTCTACTACGCTAAAAGCATGCTCAACAAAATTACCATCCACATACATTTTTCCACTGGATCCGTCTATAGCAATTGAATACAATGGCACCACAGGTGATGGTGGTAAAGCGGCATTATCCATATCTTCTGAATTCAACTGAGCAGTATTCTTCAAATTCGACCATTTATGAGCTCCTAAAGGTATTGTACCAAACTGAATATCCACCAAGGTACTGAACCTATGTTGATCGACTCTTCTAGATTCTACACGACTCTACAAGATATATAACTGAGACATTTTCTGTCCCCCCAAGACAACATGGACACCCTTACTAACCTTCAAAGCTCCATCTTCACTAAAGAACTCATAACCCTTTGAATCAAGGATAGACAACAAGATGAGATTCTTCTTCAAATATGAAACATGTCGAACCTGGTCAAGTGTTCTAATTGTCCCATCCAGTAGCTTCAATCTGACTGTATAAAATCCAGCAACCTGATATGGTATGTTGTTTCCCATAACAACGACGCCTTTGGAAACGGTTTCATGTGTAATAAATTTTGAAGCACGGACACTTTAATTAGGGTAGCGTGTTCGTGTCGGACACGAGTCGATACCAACACTTCTCGTACACTCTACCGTAATCAATTTTCTTTTATATTAGAAATATTAT